>PVIA01002467.1:0-208398 GCA_004024845.1 Tonatia bakeri | reverse complement strand
GTTCTTGATCTTAGTGGGAAAGCTTTAGGTTTTGCCTGTGGAGTATGATGTTGACTGTAGTTTTCTCATATATGGCTTTTATTATGTTGAGGTATGCTCCTTCTATTCCCATTTTTATGGAGTGTTTTTATCATAAATGGGGGCTGAATTTTATCAAATGCTTTTTTGGCCTATATTGACAAGATCACATGATTTTTCTCCTTCATTTTGTTTACGTAGTGTATTATGTTTATTAATTTGCAAATATGATACCATCCATTCAACACTGGGATCAATCCCACTTCATCATAGTATAATACTTTTTAATATATTTCTGAGTCTGGTTTGCAAGTATTTTCTTGAGAATTTTACCATCTATTGTCCTCAGAAATATTAGTCTATAATTTTTGGTCATTGTTTTGTTCTTTCCTAGTTTTGAAATTAGGATGATACTGGTTAGGTAAAAAGAGTTTGGGAGTCCTCCCTCTTCTTGAATTTTTGTAATAGTTTGAGAGGGATAGGACTTTGTTCTTCCTTAAAAGTTTGGCAAAATTCACCTGTGAAGCCATCGGGTCCAGGGCTTGTCTGTGCCAAGTGTTTTTTGTTTTTGTTTTTTTTTAATCACAGCTTTAAGTTCACCAGTTCTTATAAGTCTATTCAGGCTTTCTGCTTCTTCTTGATTCAGTTTTGGAAGATTGTATGTTTCTAGAAATTTGTCCATTTCACCCAGTTTGTCCAATTTCTTGGTATATACTTGTTCATAGTAATTTTTTACAATCCTTTATGTTTCTGTGGCATTTGTTGTAACTTATCCTCTTTCAATTTTGATTTTATTTATTGGGCCCTCTCTCATTTTCTTGATGAGTCTGATAAAAGTTTCGTCAATTTTGTCTGTCATTTCATAGAAGCAGCTCCTGGATTTATTGGTCCTTTGAATTGTTCTTTTCATCTCAATGTCACTTATATCTGCTCTGATCTTGATTATTTCCTTCCTTCTATTCTCTCTGGGCTTTGTTGGTTGTTGTTCTTTCAGTTATTATAGATGTAGGGTTCTTTATTTGAAATATTTTTATCTTTTATAAGTAGGGTTGTATTGCTATGAACTTCCCTCTCAGAGCTGCCTTCACTGCGTCCCATAGGTTTGGAACTGTTATGTGTTCATTTTCCTACTTTCCATATACTTTTGATTTCTTCCTTAAATTCATTGTTTAATAAATGAATTCATTTATTCATTCACCATTTAAATAACATGTTATTCAGCCTCTAGGTATTTGACTTGTTTTGAGTTCTTTCTTTGAGGTTCATTTCTGGTTTCAACTCATTGTTATCTGGTCATATGCTTGATATGATTTAAATTTTCTAAATTTGTTGAGGTTTGGTGTACTACCACGTGGTCTATCTTTGAGAATGTCAGTGAAAGACAAATATCATATGATCCCACCTATAAGTGGAACCTAATCAAAAAAACAAATGAGCAAGATACAAGCAGAGACCTGGAAATAAAGAACAAACTTAGAGTGACCAAAGTGGGACAGGGGAATAAGAGGTGAAAGAAGGGGAAAGGGCAAGCAAAGGTACAGACATAGAGGACTCATGGGCATGGAAAATGCGGGAGTTTGATTGTGGGAATGTGGGTTGGGGTTAGGGGTGAGCAATGGGGAAAATGTGAGACAACTTTAACTGAACAAAAATAAAGTTTAAAAAATATGTCATGTGCATTTGAATGTGTATTTTGCTTCTTTTGGGTAAAATGTCCTATGTATAACAATTAAGTCCATTTGATCCAGAGTGTCATTCAGTGCGACAATATCTTTGTTGATATTTTGTTTGGAAGATCTATCCATTGTTGACAATGGGGTGTTAAAATCCCATATGATGTACATGCTTTTGTCAACATCTTTCTGGAAGACCTCCAATATTTTCTTTCTTTATTTAGGTGTTTCTATGTTAGGTGCATACATGTCTGTAATAGTTATGATGTCCTGTTGAATTACAACTTTATGTTTTATGTAGTGACCTTCTTTGTTCCATTTATGGCTTCTCTTTTGAAGTCTATGTCTTGTATAAGCATTGTTATCCTGGCTTTCTTTTCATGTCTGTTCATTGAAATATCTTTTCATCCCTTCATTTTCAACCTGTGTAAATGCTTTGTTCTGAGTAGGTGTCTTTTTTAAAATTTTCTAATTACTTTATTGTAAGTTCAATTACAGTTGTCTGCATTTACCCGGAACCACTCTTCCCCACCCCAGCCATCCCCACCTCCCTCCCCTGTTTCCACCACCACCCCCTTGGTTTTGTCCATGTGCCCTTTATAGTTGTTCCTGAAAACCCTTCTCCCCATCCCCGCATCCCCTCCCATCTCCCCTCTGGTTACTGTTAGATTGTTCTTCATTTCAATGTCTCTGTTTATATTTTGCTTACTTGTTTGTTTTGTTGACTAGGTTCCAGTTAAAGGTGAGATCATATGGTATTTGTCCCTCACCACCTGGCCTACTTCACTTAGCATAATGCTCTCCAGTTCCATTTATGCTGTCACAAAGGGTAGGAGCTCCTTCTTTCTTTCTTCTGGATAGTATTCCATTGTGTAAATGTACTATAATTTTTTGATCCATTCATTTTGAGTAGATGTCATTTAGCATATATGCAAGTTGTGTTTTCTTATCCATTCAGCTACCCTATGTTTTTCGATTGAAGAATTTATACCATTTATGTTATTATTGATAGGATGTATACATTGCCATTTTTAACTCACATCTCTCCCTCTCTTTCTCTTTTACTTCTCCTTTTTACAGCAGTCCTTTTAGCATCTCTTAGAGTGCTCGATGATGAAGGTGTACTCTGTTAGCATTATTTTGCCTGGGAAGCTCTTATTTCACAATCTATTTTAAATAAGAGCATTGCTGGATAAAATAATCTAGGTTGTGGGCCCTTGCTTTTCATTACTTGAAATAATTTGTGCCAGTCCAATCTGGCTTATAGTGTTTCTGTTGAGAAATTAGGTGATACCTTATTGGAGTTGCCTTGTATGTTACTAGCTGTTATTCCATTGCTGACCTTAAGATTATTTCTTTAGAGATGGCAAGATGGTGGAAGAGTCCAAGGGAGCCACACTAGCTTCCTCCCAGGACCAATATGGAATTACAACTAAATTGTGGAGAGAGCACCCAGAAGAAACAACTGAACAATAGTGAGAGAGAAGCCTGATAGCCATGGATGGACAGAAGAACCAACTTTAGCACAACCTGACTGCACCTATAAAACATCATACAAGAAGTTGTGAATGGAGTGACCCTCAGTCAACCAGCTGGAGGGAAGGACTAGACAAAAAACAACACAATAATAATCAAAACCCAATTACATATGTATAGCTAACATAAGCAGCATAAAGGGCATCCCAGAGCATTAAGTTCAGGAGATTAAGGGGACTGCACCACTAAGTCTCACTGGTCTCCTACCATAGAAGTTCACATCACAAACTCGGAAGTCAAAGCAGATAAATTTAAGTAGAAGCAAACAAGAAGAGTGTCACAAATAATAAGAAGACAAAGAAACAACCCCTAATGGAAAGGAAATGAGGAATCCTCAGGAAGAGTGCTAAATAAAATAGAGGCAAGTCGGCTAGCAGATATTGATTTCAAAACATGGTTACAAGGAAGCTCAATGAACTCAGTGTGAATTACCAAAAACTACAGGGAAACAATGAGGAACTTAGTGGAAACTATATCAGCATAGAAAAGACATAGAAACTATCAACAAGTGCAAAGAGGAAATGAAGAATACAATTTCTGAATTGAAGAACATGGTAGAAGGAATCAAAAGCAGGATATGTGAAGCAGAGGACTGAATCAGCAAGCAGGAGGACAAGGGAGAAAAAATTGCTGGAAAGAACAAGAAAAGGAAAAAAACTTAAAAAATGACAAACATGTGTTAAGGAAGATGCAGGAATAAATAAAACATAATTATATCTGTATAATAGGGATATGAAAAGGAGAAGAAGAAGAGCAAGGGATAGAAAACCTGTTTGAAAAAATAATGATGGGAAATTTTCTTCATTTGATGAGAGAAAAAGTAATACAAATCCAGGTAGCACAGAGGGTTCCAATTAAGAGGAACCCAAAGAGGCCCACTCCAAGAAACACCATAATTAAAATGGCAAAATTCAAAGACAAAGAGAATCTTAAAGGCAGCAAGGGAGGAATAGGAAGTACCATAAAAGGGAGGCCTGATAAGACCAGCAGCTGACTTCTCAATGGAAACACTATAAGCCAGAAAGGAATGGCAAGAAATATTCCAAGCAATGAAAAGCAGAGCTCTGCAATCAAGACTACTCTATAAAGCAAGGCTCGCAATAAAAATAGAAGGCAAAATAAGAAGTTTATCAGACCAAATAAAGCTAAATGAATACAACTCCACCAACCACCATTGCAGGATATGTTAAAGGGACTACTTTAAAGAGATGAAGAAAAGGTTAGGAGCTCCTTCTTTGATCCATTCATTTACTGATGGGCACCTAGGTTGCTTCCAACACTTGGCTATTGTAAATTGTGCTGCTGTGAACACTGGGGTGCATAGGTTCTTTTGGATTGGTGTTCCAGGGTTCTTAGGATATACTCCCAGCAGTGGAATTGCAGGATCAAAAGGCAGTTCCATTTTTAGTTTTCTGAGGAAATTCCATACCGTTTTCCACAGTGGCTGCACCAGTCTGCATTCCTACCAACACTGCACTCTTCTCCACATCCTCTCCAACACTTGTTTCTTGATTTGTTTATGATGGCCATTCTGACTGGTGTGAAGTGGTATCTCACTGTGCTTTTAATTTGCATCTCTCTGATGTGAGTGATGCTAAGCATTCTTTCATATGTCTCTGGCCCTCTGTATGTCCTCCTTGGAGAAGTGTCTGTTCAGGTCCTCTGGCCATTTTTTTCCTTATTGGCATAATTTTTAATTAATTTATTTATTTTATTTTAATTGTTGTTCAAGTACAGTTTTCTGCCCTTTACCCTCATCCCAGCCCACCCCCTAAGTCCTCCCCACCTCCCTCCCATCTCCACCCCTTCTTATTATTGTCCATGTCCTGCTAATTCCTTCAAACCCTTCCCCCCTTCCCCTAAAATTCCCTCCCCTCCCCACTCTGGTCACTGTCAGCCTGTTCTGTATTTCAGTGTCTTTGGTTATATTTTGCTTGTTTGTTTGTTTTGTTGATTAGGTTCCTGTTAAAGGTGAGATCATATGGTATTTGTCTTTTACCACCTGGCTTATTTCACTTAGCATAATGCTTTCCAATTCCATTCATGCTGTGGAAAAGGGTAGGGGTTCCTTCTTTCTTTCTGCTGCATAGAATTCCATTGTGTAAATGTACCATAGTTTTTTGATCCATTCATTTACTGATGGGCACTTAGGTTGCTTCCACCACTTAAATATTGTAAATTGTGCTGCTATGAATATCAGGGTGCATAGGTTCTTTTGGATTGGTGTTTTAGGGTTCTTAGGATATAATCCTAGCAGTGAAATTGCTGGGTCAAAAAGTGGATCCATTTTTAGTTTTCTGAGGAAATTCCATACTGTTTTCCATAGTGGTTGTACCAGTCTGCAGTCCCACCAACAGTGCACTAGGTTTCCCTTTTCTCCACAACCTCTGCAACACTTGTTGTTTGTTGCTTTGTTTATGATAGTAATTCTGACTGGTGTGAAGTGGTATCTCATTGTGGTTTTAATTTTCATCTCTCTGATAGCTAGCGATACTGAGCATCTTCTCATGTCTCTGGACCCTCTGTATGTCCTCCTTGGAGAAGTGTCTGTTCAACTTTTTTGCTCATTTTTAATTGGGTTGTTTGTCTTCCTGGAGTGGAGTCGTGTGAGTTCTTTATATATTTTGGAGATCAATCCCTTGTCCAAGGTATCATTTGCAAATATATTTTCCCATATGGTTGGTTCCCTTTTCATTTTACTGCTGTTTTCTTTAGCCATGTAGAAGCTTTTTATTTTGATGAGATCCCATTTGTTTATTCTTTCCTTTATGCCGCTTGCTCTAGGGGATATATCAGTGAAAATATTACTGCACGGAGTTTGTTTTTCTCATGTTTAGTTTTCTAAGTTTCCTATTAATTTAGGATACTAACACATTATCAGATGCATCATTAGCAAAAAACATCTTCCATTCAGTAGGTTGTCTTTCCATTTTAGTGATGGTTCCCTTTGCTGTGTAAAAACTTTTTAGTTTAATATAGTAAGAAAAAAATTACTAAGAGAAATGTTTGAGATTTTACTGCCTGTGTTTTCTTGCAGGAGTTTTATGGTTTGGGGTTTCAGTTTAAGTCTAATCCATTCAGAGTTTATTCTTGTATATGGTTTTAAAAGGTTATCTAATTTCATTTTTTTTGCATGTGTCTGTCCAATTTCCCCACCATTTATTAAATAGACTGTCTTCAACTCTACTGGATGTTCTTTCTTCTTTGGTCATAGATTAATCAGCCATATAAAGTGCGGTTTTATTTCTGGGCATTCTATTTGGTTCCATTAATCTATGTGTCTGTTTTTATGGCAGTGCCATATCATTTTGATTACTATAGCTTTGTAGTATAGTTTGACACCAGTGGTATGATACCTTCCATTTTATTCTTCTTTTTTAGAATTGCTGTCTCTACTTGAGGTCTTTTGTGCTTCCATATAAATTTTTAAATTTGTTGTTCCAGTTCTGTGGGGAAAAAATACCACTGGCATTTTGATAAAAATTGCATTAAATCTATAGATTGCTTTAGGAAGTATAAACATTTTAACAGTGTTAAAACTTCCTATTCAGGCACAATATAAGGTTCTGATTATTCAAACCTTCTGTTAAGCTCTGGCTGGTGTGGCCCAGTGGATTGAGTGCCGGCCTGCAAATCAGAGTCGCTGGTTCAATTTCTAGTCAGGGTACATGCCTGAGTTGCAGGCCAGGTCTCCCACGGGGGAGGGGGGGCACATGAGAGGCAACCACACATTGATCTTTCTCTCTCCCTTCCCCTCTCTCTAGAAATAAATAAATAATTTTTTTAAAAAATAAAATCTTTTATTTTTTTCTTCAGTGTGTTAAAATTTTCTGAATACATGTCTTTCACCTCCTTGGTTAAATTTGTTCTTAGGTATTTTATTTTTTGATGCAATTGTAAATGAAATTGTTTTTACTTTCTCTTTCTGATACTTCGTTATTGGTGTATAAAAAATGCAACCAATCTCTGAATATCTATTTTTGTATGCTGTTTCTTTACTGAATTTTTTGGTCAATCCTATTAGTTATTGGTGGAATCTTCATGATTCTCTGTCCTTAGTACCATGTCATCTGCAAATAATGACAGTTTAATTTCTTCTTTTCCAATTTGAATGCCTTTTATTTCATTTTCTCATCTGATTGCTGTGGCTAGGAATATTGAAGAATGGTGAAGTTGGACATCCATGTCTTGTTCCTCATCTTGAGGGAAAGGATTTTAGTTTAGTGGGGGTTTTGTTTTTTTTGTTTTGTTTTTTTGGTGTATTTGTTTGTTTGTTTGTTTGTTTTGGCCCATTGAGTATGCTGTGGATTTGTCATATATGTCCTTTTTTATCTTGAGGAATCTTTTCTCAATTCCACTTTACTGAAAGTTTTTATTATAAATGAGTGCTAAATTTTATCAAATGCTTCTTTGCATCTATTTATATGATCATATGACTTTTATCCTTCATTTTGTTTATGTTGGATATAACAATTGATTTGTGCATGTTGAACTATTCTTGCATCCTTGAAATAAATCCCACTTGACCTGGATGTGTGATCTTTTTAATGTATTGCTGAATTTTATTTGCTAATAATTTGTTGAGGATTTTAGCATCTATGTTTACCATGGATATTGGCCTATAATTTTTTTTTCTTTGTAGTGTCTCTTACCTGGTTTTGGAATCAAGATAATGATGGTCTTGTAAAATGAGCTTGACTGTATTCCTTCCCCGGAATTTTAGGAATAGTTTCAGAAAGACAGATGCTAGTTTTTCTTTAACTATTTGGTAAAATTCACCTATGAAGCCATCCATTCTAAGACTTTTGTTCGATAGTAGTTTTTTTTTATTATTATTATTACTATTACTGCTTTGGTTTTGTTGCTTGTAATCAATCTGTACAGATTTTCTGTTTTATCTTAAATTAGTCTTGGAAGATTGTATGTTTCTAGGAATTAATACATTTCTTCCAGGTTGTCCAATTTGTTGGCCTATATTTATTTGTAATATTTTCTTATCACTTTTGTATTTTTGGGGTGTCAGTTGTTATTTCTCCTCTTTCATTTCTGATTTGATTTATTTTGGTCCTCTCTCTTTTTTTTTTTAATGACTGTGGTTAAGGTTTATCAATCATGATTATCTTTTCAAAGAACCAGCTCTTGGTTTTATTGATCTCGTGCATTGTCTTTTGAAATCTATTTCATTTATATACACTTTGATATTTAATAATTCCTTCATTCTACTGACCTTTGCTTTGTTTTTTATAGCTCCTTTAGGTATAAAATTGGATTGTTTATTTGAGAGCTTTCTTGTTTTTGTGGTAGACCTATATTGCTATGAGTTTTCTTCTTATTAATGCTTTCACTGTGCCTTATAGTTTTTGGGTTGTTGTGTTTTTCTTTTCTTATTTTTGTCAAGGTAGCTTTTCATTTCTTTCTTGATCTCATTGCTTAGTAATATATTATTTAGCCTCCATGTGTTTGTATGTTTTTCAGTTTTTTTTCTTGTAAATGATTTCTAGTTTCATACTATTGTGTCTGAGAAGATGCTTAAAATGATTTCAATTTTCTAAAATTTATTTAGGCTTGGCTTATGGCATAACTTTTGGTCTATCCTGAAAAATATTTCATGTCCATTTGAATACCATGTATATTCTGCAATTTGGAGTTGTAATGCTCTGATAATATCAACTAAGTACATCATTTAAAGCCAGTGTTTCTTTGTTGATATTTTTGTCTGGAAGATCTAGCCATTGATGTCAGTGGGGTGTTAAAATTTCCTACTATTACTATTATTTTTGATCTCTACATTTTGTCTATCAGTATTTGCTTTATATATTTAGGTGCTCCTTTGTTGGGTGCATTAGTGTTTATAAGTTATTTTCTTTTTTTGGAGTAATCTCATTATCATAAAATGACCTTTTTCTCTTGTTATAGGCTTTGTTTTATAGTCTATTTTGGCATAAGCATAGCTAACCCAGCTTTTTGTTGCTTTTGTTTTCATTCACATGAAATATCTTTTTCTATTGCTTTACTCTCAGTCTGTGTCTTTCATTCTGAGATGTGTCTCTTGTAGACAGCATATATATGAGTCTTGTTTTCTTATTCATTTAGCTACCCTATGTCTGTTGATTGCAGCATTTAATCTATTTACATTTAAAGTGATTGTTGATATATGTTTATTGCCAACTTATCTATATAGTTATGTTCCTCTTTTTTTTTAAATAAAAGCCATTTTTTTAATTTCTTGTAATAAAATGGAACCTTAGTTCACAAACCTAATTCATTTTAGAAGGCTGTTCATGAAGCCATTTGTTCAAAAACCAAATCATTTTTCCCATTTTAAATAATGTAAATTGAATTAATCCATTCCAGACCCTCAAATGATTCCATTTTAATCTTCCTTATATATGATGCATGTCTAATGTGCTGTTTAATTATGAATAAACACTTTAATACAAAAATAACACAAAATGTAAGTGAAAACTTAATAACAAGAAAATGAATTGTATAGCAAAAAAAATTAAAATTTCATATGCACTAGAACTTACCTTGAATGTTGTGAGCTACTGATGACTGAATATGGAAAGGAAAGATAGAGAGATTTTTTTTTAAAGAGGAATCCACTTCCATAAAAGCATCAGGTTGCTGTTTTTCTGGGGTTCTTTCTCTCTTTTATCTCTTTGCTCCACTACAACTTGCTTCAGGCTTATTTGGCCTCAGTCTCACTAAAAACCTATTTAATGATTTTTATTTTCCCTGCATTTTAACATTTGCCTGATGGAAAACACTGCATTGTCATTCAACAATTTTATCATTCAGTTTTCTACTTCTTTGTCAGGGTGATATTTCTCCGTAAAACTGCATTTCTCCATTTTATGCTTCTGACCCCTTTGTTGAATATTAACTGACCATAGAGACTTGGGTTTATTTATGGGCTCTCTATTCTGTTGTTCTTATGTCAGTACTAAAGTGTTTTGATTACAGTGGCCTTGCAATATAGTCAGTATGATCCCTCCTACTTTCTTCTTCTTTATTAAAATTGCTGTGGCTATTCAGGGTCATTTATGGTTCCATATAAATTTTTGAAAAGTTTGTTCTATATCTGTGAAATATGTTATTGGTATAGGAATTGCACTGAATCTATACATTGCTTTGGGTATATGGACATTTTGATGATGTTATTCTTCCAATACATGAACATAGTAAATGCTTCCATTTATTTGTATCTTCTTTAATTTCTTTCTCCAGTGTTGTGTAGTTTTCTCAGTGCAGGTCTTTTACCTTCTTGATAAAGAAGTAAATTGTCTGGTTACCCAAACATTGATATTAACCCTGCATGTTACATTCAACTTGTTTTTCATGACATTATTTATTCCTAGCAACCTTATTTTTCTTGTTGTTATTGCAAGTGGGATTTTTTTTTCTGATTTCTGATTCTGGTATTTTGTTGTTGGTGTATAAAAATGCCTTCAATTTCTGAATATTGTCTTTGAATCCTGCTGTTTTGCCAACTTATTAGGTTGAGTAGATTTTTTGGTGGAGTCTATAGGGTTTTCTCCCTATTCCTCAAGCATTTTCTTGACCAGTAGTTTAGAAATGTCCTCCCTTCCATTCTTCCTCTCTGAAGAGAGTTCATCAGCTGTCATCTGTAGCTGCTCCCTCTGAAGATCTTGGAAGCTCTTCCACATCATCATCACCCACCTCCAAGCCTATGGACTTGTCCAGAGACGAATATCCTCCACAACAGACACAGGCTCATCCTCAAAATCCTCAAAGTCTCTTTCAGCAATGGACTTAGGCCACAATTTCTTCCAGGCTGATTGCATGGTCTGGAAGACACTCTCCCCCCATGTTTTATCTATGAGCCTCAAGCAAGAGAGGATATTAAAATGTTTCTTCCAGAACTCCCTGAAGGTTAAATTAGTTTCAGAAGTCACCAAAAACACCTCCAAAACACTACCTTAGCATAGAGTTTCTTAAAATTAGAAATGAACAGCTGGTCAATAAGCTTGAAGAGAGGAATTTTGTTAGGTGTGAAGAACCTAACAGTAATGAAGCTATACACGTCCACCAACCTGGCCTCCAAGCCTGAAGGATAGGTGGAAGCATGTCCATTAAAAGGGGTACCAGGACTGGGGACTTCCAGCCAAGATGGAGACATAGATAAACACACTGTGCCTCCTCACACAACCAAAATAAGGACAACAAAAATTTAGAAACAAACAAAAAAAGCAACAAGTACTGACAGAAAATTGAACTGTATGGAAGTCCAACAACCAAGGAGTTAAAGAAGAAACACTCATCCAGACCAGTAGGAAGGGCAGAGTCAGGCAGTCAGGTGGAGAGGACTCATAGCAAAGCAGCGGCTGGTGGACCCCGGGCACACAGGTGGTGGCTGGTGGACCCAGTGAGGTGGCGGATTGTGTGGGGGCTTGGCACACAAGGCAGCTGGTGGACCGGGAGGTCTCACATTTGCATGCAGTTAAACCAGGTGAAACTGGGGAGTGAGACAGACTGTTCATCAGTGCCCCAGCATGGGGAAATAAAGCCTCAAACACTGATTGCAAACACCTGTGGGGATTGAGGTTCCAGGAGAGACTCCCAGCCTCACAGAAGAGTTCGTTGGAGAGACCCATGGGGCCCTAAAACATACACAAGCCCACCCACCCAGGAATCAGCACCAGAAGGCCCCAGTTTGCTTGGGGGAAGCGGGGGGAAGTGACTAAAATCTGGCAGAGAGTGGGGCAAGCACCATTGTTCCCTCTCAGACCCCCACCCCAACATATAACGTCACAACCCAGTGACTGAGTTGTCCCATGCAGGTGAACACCTAAGGCTCCACCCCTCATATGTAACAGGCGTGACAAGACAAACAAAATGTCTCAAACAGAAGAATGCATAAAAGCCCCACAGCAAATACAACTGAGTGACAAAGAGATAGCCAACCTATCAGATGCGCAGTTTAAAGCACTGGTGATCAGGATGCTCACAGAATTGGTTGAATTTGATTGCAAATTGCATGAAAAAATGAAGGCTAGGCTAAGTGAAATAAAGGAAAAGGTACAGGGAACCAATAGTAATGTGAAGGAAACTGGGACTCGAATCAACAGTGTAGACCAGAAGTAAGAAAGATACATTCAGCCAGAAAAGAATAAACAAACAAGAATTCAAAAAAATGAGGTCAGGCTTAAGAACCTCCAGGACATCTTGAAACATTTCAACATCCAGATTATAGGGGTACCAGAGGGAGAAGATGAAGAGCAACAAGTGGAAAACTTATTTGAACAAATAATAAAGGAGAACTTCCCCACTCTGGCAAAGGAAATGGACTTCCAGGAAGTCCAGGAAGCTCAGAGAGTCCCAAAGAAGTTGGACCCAAGGAGGAACACACCAAGGCACATCACAATTACATTACCCAAGGTAAAAATGAAGGAGAGAACCCTAGAAGCAGCAAGAGATAAGGAGACAGTAATTTACACAGGAGTTCCCATCAGACTGTCAGCTGATTTCTCAAAAGAGACCTTACAGGCAAGACGGGGCTGGAAAGAAGTATTCCAAGTCATGAAAGGCAAGGACCTACATCCAAGATTACTCTATCCAGCAAAGCTATCATTTATAATAGAAGGACAGATAAAGTGCTTCTCAGATAAGGTCAAGTTAAAGGAGTTCATCATCACCCAGCCCTTATTAAATGAGATGTTAAAAGGACTCATCTAAGAAAAAGAAGATAAAAAATATGCACACTACAATGACAACAAACTCACAGCCATTAACAACCAAACTTAAAAAAAAACTAAGCAAACAACTAAAACAGGAACAGAATCACAGAAATGGAGATCACATGGAGGGTTATCAGTATCAGTGGGAGAGTGGGAGGGGAAGAGAGGGGGAAAAGGTATAGAGAATAAGTAGCATAAATGGTAGGTAGAAAATAGACAGGGGGAGGTTAAGAATACTATGGGATATGTAGAAATCAAAGAACTTATATGTACAACCCATGGACATGAACTAAAGGTGGGGGAGTGCTAATGGGAGGGAAATAAAGGGGGGAATGGAACAACTGTAATAGCATAATCAATAAAATATATTTTCATAAAAAAGGAAAAAAAGAATCAGCATAATGTAGAAAGGTAGTAACAATAACTGGCAAACTAGAATGAGTCCCTTTTGGTAAAATTTGGTAGTTAATTGGATATCAAACAGAGAAAAAGTTTCTTTAAATTAACTCCCTCTTCTCCTTATCCCATTGCACAACTAGTCCAGGCCCTCAGGTCTGTAGCCTGTCTGAATGTGACAGCTTCTCTCCCATCTCTGCTCCCAAAATAATTTACAAGCACAGATTTTGTTGGTTCATGGCCATGTCTTTAATAAGAGAGATTTAAAAACAAACTTTTACTGACTCTCTAATTTCTATAAAAGAAGTGTAAAATAGATTCCTCTTGGTTTTCAAGTCCCACATAATCCTACCTCTATAATTTCCAGTACATATGAGTAATTTCTACTCTTGCCCCAACATATACCCTCGATTATGGTCAGGCTGTGTCACCACTAATGAGCATCAGTTTTTACCTAAGTACTTTCCAATCCCATGTTTCCCTTTTCTGTACAACTATATAAATCTAGCCCATCCTTCAACAACCTATACAAGGTCTGTCCAGAAGACATCCAGCCATGTAATATAAAAAATAGAGACATTTATTGAAGAAGATGTAAGATACAAGAAACACTACATAGGTCAATGATGCCCCAGTCCCCTTCAAAGTAGGCACCTTGGGACCTCACACAGTTCTCCAATCACCATCACCTGCCCCATTGCATTTTCCTGAATCTCATCAACGATCTGATATGTCTTCCCTTTCAAAAGTGATCTTAGTTTGGGGAAAAGCCAGAGGGCACTAAATCTGGGATGTAGGGGGGCTGAGTCACCTGGGTTATTTGATGTTTTGCCAAAAAACTCTGAACAAGATGTAATGCATGGGTGGGTGTGTTGCTGTGATGAAGCTGCCGATCATCAGTTGCTCATAGCTGCAGCCTTCTGACTCATCCAAATAGTTTCCAAGTAGGAATGCTCAAGCTTAATGCAAAATTTGATGCAGATTCATTGCTCTACTCACTCAGTCATTTTGAATGCAGCGGCCACACAGTACAGATGCTCACTCAAGAGTGTCTATGTCCCACATTGACTAGTACAGTGAGGTCATCATTGTTCACACATGTGCATTCCAGTTCACTCTCATTGGCTGCCAGGTTATGTCTATGTTGCGCAAACCATTCTTGTTATATGAACAATGACTGGGCTTTTTCTGAACAGACCTCATATAACATGCTTATGTATTAATCTTCCTTTAGATATAGTATTTCCTCCCTCAGATTTTACATAATAATGAGCCAAATGTATCCAAATTGTATCTTAGAGGATTTTCCAAACTTATCTCCCTCACCCCAAAACTCTGCCATGTGTTCCATAACTACCTGTGAGTAGGGAATACCTCATTCCCCATTCCCCTCATTCCGCATAGCTATTCCACACAAGTTCATTCTCAAAGTTCTTAAGTTTATATCATAAAGCATACTTTCCCACACATGCCTGTTGTAATGGTTCTTGACCTGTTAGCTCCTTGAAGACAGAGACACTGAATAACCACACTCCTGGCAACATGCTGAACATGTGATAGATGCTGTTTATCAATATCCAGTTCACTTCCCTCTAGGTATTGGTAAGACTGAATTTTTCCAGCTCACTTTGATGTTAAACCATGGGACTTATTTTGACAAGTGAATTGTGAGTGAAATAGAAATTCACATGAAAGTATGTGTTAGGGTAGGGCTTCCATTATCTTGGGTCCCTGTGGACCTACAATAAGATTCCCTGCTACTTTGTGTGAAGCATGTAACATGATGGAAAGTTAAACTTTGTTAAGTCACTGAGACTTTGAAGCTATTTGTTTCTACTGGATGACATTATTTCTCAAAGTGGAATCCTTGAACCAACGGCATCTGAGAAATGTTAAAAATGCAAACTCTCAGCTCCTGCTCCAAACCCACCAAATCTGAATCTGCATTTTTAACAAGCTTCCATCATGTTTCATACAGCTATTAAAGTTTGCGAAGCACTGTCCTAGACTATCCTGACAAGTACAGTAATTGTTACTTCAAAGTGCTGGATCGGAATCTAAAATGGGTGCAGAAAGAATAGGGAAAGATCAGTCAAAGAACAGAGAGTTTGATTGATATATATTATACATACTGACACAGGGACAGGTCTGAAAACAGGTGTGTTGGTTATGGTTGGCTGCATTTAATGAAATACTACAAGGAGGTGATAAGCTAAGAAAGAATTAACTGAATGCCAGCAGGAATAAAAGGGATTCAAGATGGTAGGACAACAATATGAACACACTTAATGTCACTGAACTGTAAACTTATAAATTGTTAAGATGGTAAATTTATGTTACATGTATTTTACCACACTTTAATAAACAAATGGGATTCTTTAGTGATATATCTGAAACCATATTTTTGAAAAATTTTTCTCAAGAAAATCCAGAGTCAGGGACTTCAGAGTAAGAAGATTCAGAGTGAGAAGAGACAGCTCTTCTCAATCAAATAAGTAAAAGATTAAATTGTTTTGAAAGATTTTATTTATTTGTTTTTAGAGACAGGAAAGGAAGGAAGAAGACAGGGTGAGAAACATTTTTCTGTTCTCTAGTACAGGGGTGTCAAACTCATTTTCACTGGGGGCCACATTAGCCTTGCGGTTGCCTTAAAAGGGCTGAATGTAATTTTAGGACTGTATAAATGTTAACTACTCCTTAACTAGGGGCAAGGAACTCGGCACTGCTCCCAGGTAGAAACAAGGAGCTGAGCCAGACAAAACAAGGTAGAGGGCCAGATTCGGCCCACGGGCCTTGTGTCTGCCACCTGTGCCAGCCCTGACTGGGTGCCAAACCCACAATCCAGGCATGTGTTCTGACTGGGAATCGAACCAATAACCTTTTGCTTTGCAGGACAATGACCAACCAACGAAGCCACACTGCTCAGGGCAGTAAAAGATTAAATTTAAAAAGTAGAATAACATAAGTCAATTAAAACTTAGATTTGGCAGTAGGATCAAATGAAGGGAATAGCTTATACCATCACTGCAAATGCTCTGAATAGATTAAGGAAGCCACCTCAGTGTAAATGTTAAGAAGGATGTATCAAAAGGATTCAGTCAGTCCTTTCAATTGGACATAAGGGCTCAGGTAAAAGAAACTAAAAGCATGACTCTCCCTTAAGCCTGATAGACTCAAAGCATACATAATTAGGATAAAAGTAAGATAAAGTCATAAGGGCAAAAAGGAGAAACATATAGCATGCCTAGGAAATAAGTGTAGATCCACACTATCCAATGTGGTAGCACAAGCCACAGGTTGCTGTTGAGATCTGGAGGTGTAAAACCATGTCTCCAACTCTTCCTGTGCTCGAATGGAAGTGTCTGTGGGTCTCCAGTTCCACCATCACTTATTAGCTTGAGGAAAGGTATCAGATAAGTTGTCCTTTTAGTTTTTTGATCTCCAACTCAACAACAGCCACATCTGAACCCGATGTAGAGATGATCCGGTGAATTTTTCAAAGTTACAATTTCACCCCAAAACTCTAATATGTACCCCGTATGCACCAGAGAAAATTGCCATTACAGACATGGGAGCTATCATAGCCTTCACTTTACAACAGGTATAGTCTGTGCCTCATAAATTCACATTTATGTGTAGCACCTTGAATTGTGGATAGTGTTTCCACATATCTTAAAATATTCATGTCTTGAAATAATTTGTTCCATAGGCTCTTTGATGGCAGAGACTATGTAGTGGTCACTACTTCTAGCCCCATTCTGAGTACATGATCAATGGCATCCCCCAAATCCTTGCTTGTTTACTAAGATGGACTTTAAGACAATTTATAGTCAAATGTACAATTTTATTTTATTTTTAGGAGTTAAATTATTTTGAACTGAGAAATGGCCATCTTTCAGGCAATAAATACTGTCAGGGAAATTTCATCATAACTCACCAAAGAATATACTTTCTAATTTTGCATCAGTTGATGACAAATTGTCAGAAACATCAAAAACACTCTGAATATAGCACATTATAATGTCTAGTTCAAATGGGTGGTCTGGTTCTTTCATTTTATTAACCATGTCTTTGAACACATACTGTTATACTAAATGAAGTTCCCACAGAAGCAGAAAGACTTAATATACAATACCATACAGTATTTGACAGTGATATGGATTTTTGGTTTAGGGGACTTTGTGCTGGGGTTCCAGGGGTTTGCTCACTTACAGATGTTTACCAAATCACTATATCATGTGTATTCCTTCCAACTGGAGACACATCTGAATACTTGGGTTATTTCTGCACTATTTATATAGAAATTAAAAGACATTTGAGCATTTCCTTAAAGACTTTTATATAAAAGGTCAGACCTTGTCTGAAGTCAGGAAGGACCCAGAGCAGAAAGTTAGCCTAGTGAGTTCCCAGATGGAGCCAACTGTATATATACCACAAGGGCCAAAGTTTGATTACACACAGTGGAACCCTAGTGACATCACTGAGAACTCAGGGCTGTTAGCAGATTAAGCATGCATTTATTTAGTAACAATAGCAAATATCAATTGAGTGCCTGCTCTGTGTCAGAAACTACTGCAGGCAACAAAGCCACAGACATGAACAGGACAGTGGAGGCTGGCTTTCACAGTAACTGAGACATCCCATGTAAACAGGGACTATGGTTTCTCATTATAATTACTTTGGAGATCACTTACTTCCCATTCACAAATACACACAGCATGTTCTGCTAAAAGGAACAAGAAACATCTGAAGGACTAGCTGCCCCTTCAAAACTCATTTGCTGACTACCTGCTAACTTGCCATTTTCTAAAGATTTAGATGTCTTATGCACTTTCCTGCTTGTGCCTGCACCATTTTTTTTTTCTGAACTCTGGGTTGCCAGGGGTAGGGGTCACATCTATAAGTTATTTATGTGTTCTATTCCCAGGAATTTCTTCTGCCCCAAAAGTCTTCAACAGCTCATCATTGAATGACCCTCGTAGTCCACTGCTTTATTTAAATTTTCCTTCACTGGGAACAGTATAAACATGAATAGCCAAAACAAAAGAGAAGCCATTAACACCAAAAATAATAGAATGGAATACAGGAGGTATAAAGACCAAGCCCTTCATTTCATATAAAAATAATGGAACCAAGAGGTCAGAGATATTTCAAGAGACACACAGATGTATTGTGACAAAGCAGGCTTCCTAGTTTCCAAACTACTGCTCTCACCACTACTCTCTGCACCACCCCCAAGTGTTTACCCCATCTACAATATTTCTGTTAAATAAATATCCAATCCCTTTAGTGCTTGACTAGTTTTCAAGGTGTTCTCACATTTTCACATTTAGTTCTCATGACCATCCTGTGAGGTCAGCACAGATGTGGAACCTGAAATGAGATGATTAATGCAACATCACTTGTTAATGACAGAGTCAGGACCTGAACTCAGATTTTCAAATACCGTTCTACATTGCAGAAGTTGGGATTCCCTGTGTCAGAGATGTGTACCTGAACCTCTCTGGCTGCAGGAGTCAGATTGTGATGTGCAAGATATAGAGTGGCAGGGTTTCAGACTCAAAGACTGATACAATCTAAGAAGGTCAAAAACAGCTTGGCCATGGGAATGTGCTACAAGTGAGAGAGGTGAGTACAGGGCTGGGAACATGGGAGCACTTGAAGCCCATGACATGTTTCCAAAACACTCATTTGGAAACCCTACACTGAGTCAGAATAAGACAGTAAGAATAGTCACAGAAACTTTCACACCATATGATGTAAGGTTTGTAGCATGAAGTTTTATATCTGGGTAAGAGCAAAACCATGATTGACAGAAATATAATTTACAAAATTCCATCCTTGGACAATTATGGGTACAAGCCATAAAAACAAAAGTTCAGAAAAGGAAAGTCCCATAACAAATGAAAAGAAAATTTCAAATGAAAAGAATTTGACTACTCTATTTGGCCCTGAAAAGCATGCATAAGTCCCAAGAACATAAAGTGAACTTACAGAACAGTTCCTGGGGAGAGAAAGCAATCACACATAATGTAGAAAGTCACAAGTTTTCTTTCCATTACAGTCAGCTCTTCATCCTGCTTAGATGTGCACCCAGAATGTTTTACTTTCCCTGAACACACGCTCACTAGATGGAAGATGGATGGGGACCCCATAAATGGGTGAGAGCAAAAGAAAAATATTAGGAAAACAGGACAATAATAAATTGCCACAGACCTTTCCCAAAATAGATAAGATGCATGTGCATGTCTAACCAACAACAACTACCACACACACAAAACAAGAATGCATCTTAAGTACTGATGTGGGTCCCAGCTCATGGAGTCCATGTTATTATGGATGAAATGAGACATTCACACAGACTACCGAGTCTGGTGGAGGAAAAGGGACAGCATGGCTTTTCTCTCAAGGGGAGCAAAAACCTCAGCCCTTGCTACAATGAGCTTTTATTGTCTTACTGGGCACATTACAAGAAGGTCCTCATTAACTATGCACAAACTCACTGCAGGTGGTTACCTTTTACAGAAAACAAAGGAGCCAATGCTGCTAATCACATCACAGAAGAGGGATATTTGCAAATGAAAAGTCAAAAGTAGTTGAAGCAGTTACACTCATCCTTGGAAGGTTTAGCATGGTTTTTAGGAAGCTGCTTTGCAGTAAATGTCCTCAATTCAGGGTGAGGGAGTTTTAGCAAAAAGCAAGACTCATAGTGGCCTAGGTACATTACAGACAGGCCTGATTCCCCACAGGAGAACCTATCTATGGGTGTGGGTCCTATGCATCTCCGAGTGGGAGCTGGGCCCACGCCATGCAGGATGGTCTACTACAAGTACTAATTCAAGGTAGAAAAAAAGGTAAGTGTAATGCAGTTTTGATTTTGAGTTATCTTGCTTATCCCCAAGTGACTTCATCACAAGGTAAAGGAAGGAGAAGAGTAAGCTGCAGAGAGCGCTTTTGTTTAATACCTGCTAGGGAACCTACAGGGTATTCTGAAACCATGGCAACAAATAATCTCTTTAAAAGTCTTCCTCATCTCTCGGCTACGGAAGGCATATATCAGAGGATCAATTACAGAATTGCACATGATGAGTATGAGGTACATATTGAATTGAGACATAAAACAGGAACAGTAAAGATTCTGAGGGCAAGAGATCATCAAAATGAGATGGAGAAAGAATGGAGCCCAGCACACAATGAAAATGCCCAACAGCATGGTCAGGGTGATGGCGCCTTTCATGCTGGTCCTCTGCCACACAGAATTGTATCCAGGCAGAGCTGCTATCTGCTTGACATGAGTTCGTACCAGAAGGAACATGTGTATATACAGAGACACCATGAGAAACAGCATCATGAAGAACATGGAGATGAGGCAAATGATGACATATGTGGATTCGTAGTAAATGATGAAAACAATGCCACATCCTGTGCAAAAGGTCCAGATGCATGCGATAATTACCCCAGAACGCTTCACTGTCATGATGTGGTGGTAGCGCAAGGCATAGAATATAGTGACATACCTATCCACTGCAATGGCCAACAAACTGCACATGGAAGCCACCACAGAAATGCAGATCATGGAGTCAAATACATTGTCAATGTGACGCACAAAGGGATCTGCTATCACCAGGTGCTTATTATTTATTAAGTATATAGTGATGGTCTCCCAGGCATTGGACATGCTCACCAGCATGTCCGCTACTGCTAAACTGCACACAAAGAAATACATGGGAGAGTGCAAGTTCTTGTTTTTTACTATGGCACCTATGACCAAGATGTTCTCCAAAAGACTGATGAGACCCAAAGTCAGAAACACCTCCACAGCGATGCCCATATCTTCACATGGTGAAGACTTATTCTTGACATTTGGCCCCGAAAGATTGCCCTCTGTGGCATTCAGGTTGAGATCCAAGAAATACAGGTGAAATGAGGAATTCATTGCTACTCTTCGTGACAGCAAATTTCCTGCAAAACAGGTTTTCATTCATGATTCAGAAAGGTTAACAGTTTACCAAAGAAGCACAACAGCATTACAGAAGGAAGCATAACCTGAGAATGGGAATGAACAGACTAGAACATTTGCTGAGTATTAGAATTGTATGTATTAATACAATACATCCAGATCCCTGGAATAGTGTCCCTACAACATGTAGGATTAGAATTTTCACCAGCCTTCTGATCCTCCCTTCTTTAGGCTCCCACCCTATTATAGACCTCTTAATAGAGTGACCATACATCTCAGTGTGCCTGAGAAAGTTTCACTTTTTATGCTTGTTGTCCTGGTACACAAGTTCACTCTCAAAAGTGTTCCCAATTCACAACCTACAAACTCTTTTCCGGTCTCTGGATTTTCAATTCTTAAGACTCCTACTGCACTGCATTTTCCTCAGGTAAGCTTGGATTTCTGAAGGATATACAGGTGCACATTCTCTTAAGAGAGATGGATGTGTTCTTTTTTTCATAATCTAATGTCTAAAATAAATCTAAATGTTATGCCTTGTTGACATTAGTTACTTTTTCACATGTATTAGGTAGGGTAGTAATGTGCTTATACAAATATTTATGTTATTCATTTCTAGGATGGCAGGATAATCTTTTTAAATTTTTCAACAACAATTTATATCGAATATTATTTGTATTAGTTTCAGGTATACAGCATAGTAGTTAGACAATCATATACTTACAAAGTAGCCTGTCTGATATTTCAAGTAAGGTAGATGTCTTCTTAACATTGGTTCTGACACTTCTTTTTTATTTGTTTATTTATTTATTTTTATTGTTGTTCAGGTACAGTTGTATCCATTTCTCCCCCACCTCACCTATTCCCATCTCCCCCACCCTTGAACCTACCCCCTTTGGCTTTGTCCATGTGTCCTTTATACGTGTTTCTTGATGGCCCTTCCTTTATTTTCCCCCATTATCCCTCTCCACCCCACTCTGGTTACTGTCCACTAGGATTCAGTCTTCATAGTTGTAATTAGGATTGTAACCAATGTGACTCGTTAATCTGAATATAATCACAAATAAAAAGTTACTGTCTTCAATTCATACATTTAGTTGCACATACATGTTAAACTTGAGACACACAGAATGCTGTTTTTCCCTCAATAAATATTTGCCCTGACTTCTGCATTTGCAAGTCCACAAAGTCTGATTAATAGATAGTTTTGTAAGTTCTACATAAGCATAGTATGAAGAAACAAGCGATTTAAATTTACCAAGAGCTAGAATAAGATCACTCCTGTGTCCCCCAATTTCTCTCCCACGATTTGTATTCTAAACTTCCTTTGCCCTCCAAACTCAGTATATCTAGGGAGTAAGAATTTTTGTTATCAGTGTCTTATCAATAATAAGTTTTTACTGAAATGCAAATATTTGGCATTTTGTCTAGGTCTATGTTTAAATATTCAAGTAGCTCTCTTCCTCAAGTCGGTTAGGCATGCGAAAGGATTTCACATTCATTGCAAGGCGATTTTAAGTGAATAGAAAGCGTGGCTCTTTACCAGTGCTCTCCCTTGCGCCTCTTCTCTTTGCACAGCAGCCCGTGGGCCCTTCTCTCAGGACGCTGGCTCAGCCTAGACACCTGGCATCCACAGGTTGGGACCGCTTCCGGGAGCCTAAATGCTATCACACAGAGCGCACTGGTGTCCGGAACCTAGTCCCGTCTCCCTGGCCTTTAAGCAGTCTCGGAGCCCCGCCTCCAAGTCGCAGTTCCCTGGGGACCCTGGATTGGAGGCCGGGGGGCTGCTTCTTTCCCAAGACTTGCTCTTTTCCCAGCTGCGGGCCTGAAGCACCACCTAGCGGTCAGAGCCATGGAGCACGACCCTTGGTTTCCAGGCTGACAGGACTCCGGCTGCGGGCCTTTGGAGCTCGTGGTGACACCTGCATAGAACAACGTTCTTCTGTTTGTGGAAAATCCAACTCCAAAAGTGCGTTCAAATGTGTTTTCTAGATGTTTGTTCTTTTTGACTTTGCTTCTTTTCTCTTCCTCTAATGCACTGATTAAAATCTCCCATCCCTCTGTTAGTCCTCCTTCACTCCAATGGTCCCCCAGTGATTCTCTGGGAAACCATAGCCTGGCACCCTCAGTTGTGAGCCTAATGCACACTCCTTGCTGGCCCAAAATTTTAACTCCTCCACAAGGACTGTGTCTGCCATGCCATGTCTAACACTACCAACATGCTTGTGTTATTCAAGCAAAAAGAGAAAAGAGACTTTCATCTGGCCAAATATCCTGGCTTTGGCTATAGTTTCTGTACCTCCCATTTTTCTGGTACCTAAAGCACTGACCTGAAGCCCCCTAAAGTATCTTTACCACACGAGAGAGAGAGAGATGCCCAAGTGACTGCCAGGACAACCACAGGCAGAAGTGCACAGGGTTGCTCTACTCCCAGAGACGTGAAGGGACAACCTTTCCAACAAATGTAAATATACTAGGTGGCAGTCTGGGAGGCCCAGCATCAGAGGCGTTCAAGTGCCAAGCTGAGAGTAGCAGAGGGAATGCTGTACAGAGATTTCTTATGCTTCGAACAAGGCTGTGTATATGCAAAGGAATGGCTGACAGAAAACATATAGAGATCCTAGAATTCCTTATTTGTTGTTATATTCCAGGTCAGAGAGGGCTCTGTAAAAGATCCTGGTTTCCAAGTGAAGTGGTAAAAGTGGAGACTTCTACTGAAGATAATTAATTGTCCAGACTACATGGCACAGCTGCCCTTGATGCTGATCAGATAGGGCATATCTCTCTAAGCCCTATCTATGTACAGGTACTATGGTGAGAATTATACACGAATTACCCTCAATCTTTACAGAAGCCTTAGGAAGTGGGTCCTTTAATAATCCTCATTTCACAAAGGAGGAAACTGATGTTCAGTGAGGTTACATAGCAAACCCAAGGACTCAGCGCTCAAATGCAGTGTGGCTTGGACCCTCGCAGGCTGACTCAGAGCCCAAGCACTTTGTCCACATGAAGCTGCCTCTCCAAGTAGCCCTGGCAGTCATCAGGTTTATTCTTTTAAATGCTTATGAATTTGATTTGCAGTTTTCCTGTCTCAGTATGTCTTTATTGGATTTTGGTATTTAGGTTACCCTTGCTTTGTTAAATAAATTGGGGGTAGATTTCAATTTTTTTTCTATTCTGAAGCCAACGTAAGTGGGGAGGGCATTTTCTGTTTCTTCCAGGAAAATAATTAAATCAAGGTCAATAGAGCTAAGAAAATATAGACTAAGCTCTTCAACTGTGCCTATCATTGGAAACTTTCTGCCTCCTAAATAGCATCCCAATAACATGAGCCACTGAATTCCACATCATGGATACTCCTTTCTCAGTGAAAGGGTAGTTAGTAGCCATGCAACAAATCCCATGTTTTACTATGTGTTATTGCTTAAAGAATGAAAATGAGATGATCCTTGTTTCAAATGTACAGAGAAAACATGTGTGGTCATGTCTATGAAGGTTT
This sequence comes from Tonatia bakeri, assembly GCA_004024845.1. Classification (NCBI taxonomy): domain Eukaryota; kingdom Metazoa; phylum Chordata; class Mammalia; order Chiroptera; family Phyllostomidae; genus Tonatia; species Tonatia bakeri. The sequence goes on along the minus strand of PVIA01002467.1, from coordinate 183,618 downwards.
TCATGAGAGAAATCTATTAGATTCCATATGTCACAGGTTGGGTTCTTCAAGATTCAGATTCTGAGAGGAGTTGACTCTGCAGGGTACCCTTAGGAAGCCTCCTGGGATCCGCACCTGTGGAAAGGAAGAGAGGTGGAGGCAAAGCAGCTAGGTGGGGCCAACAACCTCAGCCCACCCTACCCTGGAGCTCTGAAGGGTAAAATGGTCTTGTCAAAATGTCTAGGCCTTTACACTCCACTTGGCTCAGTCACCAGAAGAAAGCTGCCTCTGGGAAGGTAAGTCAGGTAGCATGCTCTCGAGGCTAATGCTGAGGGAGCTGACAACTGCAGGGGCTGCTCACCACCCTTCGCAGCTGGGCAGTAAGTCCTTCCATGTTCATTGCTCACAACATCAGTAAATTATTTTTTCCAGCTTTATTGAGATATTTTTGAACTACTGTATTTTTCAGACTATAAGATGTTTTACCACATTTTTTGCTTCAGAATGTTTTCCTATTTTCCTCCTCTACAACCTAGGTGCATCTTATGGTGCGGACCCCCTAGGTTTTAGAGGAGGAAAATAGGGGATAATTTTTTGAAGCAAAAAATGTGGTTAAAAATTGTGTCTTATAGTCCAAAAAATATGGTATGTAAGTTTAAGTTATAAAACATGATTTGATACATATATATTGCAAAATGATGACCATGATAAGGTGAACCCCTCCTTCCCCTCTTAACAACTTTCCTGTGTATAATACAGTATTGTTAGCTATGGTCACCATGCTGTACATAACATCCCCAGAAGTTACTCTTATACCTATAAGTTTTTACTTTTTGATCAGTAGCTCCCCAATTCCTCCACCCCCCTAACCCCTGGTTATCACCACTCTGTTTCTGTAAGTTTAGCGTTTTTAGATCCCACATGTAAGTAAGTTCATATAGTGTTTGTCTTTCTCTGTTTGACTTATTTCACTTAGCTTAACTCTGTCAAGTTCTATCCACTGTATTGCAAAAGGCAGGATTTCTTCTTTTTTATGGCTGAATAATATTCCATTGTGTGTGCGTGTGTGTATATTTATACATATATATGACATTTTCTTTAGCCATTTATCTGTGAAAACACTTACATTGTATCCTTTCTTAACCACTGTGAATAAAGTTGCAATGAACATGGGAATACAGATATCTGTAACAAATGTTGACTATATTTTCTTTGGATATATAACCAGTTTTTGCGGAACTTCCATACTATTTTCCATAGTGGCTACACTAATTATATGTCAGTCAACACAGGGGTTCCATTTCCTCCCTATCCTCACCAGTATTTGTTATCTCTTGTCTTTTTGATAATAGCCATTCTAACAAGAGGTAGGTGATGATCTAATTGTGGATTTGAGTATCAGCAAATTCTTGTTGCATGTCATCTCTGCGCTGAGGTTCATGTTAAAAATCATCATGGGTCCAGCCAAGAAGACTGAGTCCTGCTGTAGAGGCAAAGCTTAACTGGATGAAACACTTGAGAGAACAATGCACAACTTCAAAAAGTCAAATTACAATTTTTTTAACTCAAAGGTTTATAAAACATTTAAATATATTATCCTATTTGATCCTCATATCAGCTCTGGGAGCTATTAATGTTATTGTGATCTTTGTAGATGCTCACTTTGAGGCTCAGAGAAGTTGAATGGATTTTCTGCCATCAGCTGTTGAGTCCAGACCTTGTTCCAAAGCCCATGTTTATATATGTGTATACATACCCATGTATATGTATGAACATTAGACAGTGGAGTTTTAAATATGTATCAAACATCCTATGAACATTTATTGAGAAACTACTTTGGTCTACATGTCCAGATTCTTAGCAAATTCTCCCAGCATCCCTATAAAGTCAATATTCTTAGCACAGACTTACAGATCAGGACCTGGGGCTCATAGTGGTCATGTGACTTCTCAGCTGGAGATAAAACCAAGATCTGAATCTGGCTTTAGCCACATCTATGCATAATACAGAGTCTAATGTCATCAACCTGTGACTCAGGTGCATGCATATGGGGAGAAATTCAGGTGCTGAAGGACTCCAGAGCCTGGCAGGAGAAGAGCAAAGAGAGGACAAGTATATAAAGCTAAGGGGGTGAGAGTCAAGAAGGCACAAAAGCAAGTGAAGGGGAAGCATGTCCAAGAGCTGAGGAAGGAAGCTGAGGACTTTGGGTGAGCAGCAAGGAAAGAAAGGTGAGCAGTATGGGACAGCATTCAAGCTGGGATGCTGAGAAATATAAAGAATGCCAGGTGACTAAAGCTTCCTATAGCCTAAGGTGTTTGGACGGGGACAGGGCCAAATCCCAAAAATGCTTCAAAGGGTGTGGTAGAGGTGTAGGGCCTCATTCTAAGAGCGATGGGAAGCCTTGAAAGATTTTAAGCAAATGCTGCCATGGTGAGTAAATGGAATCAGTGGAGCTCAGGAATGAAGAAGGTTGTAAACCAATGGCAGTACCTCACAATGAGACAAATATTAATAGATCCCTGGGCTGAATCTCTTTATCCACCCAGTACCCAGTAACCTGACAGATTCATGTTAAGACCAAACTCTTTGCAGAAATAGCAAACCTATAAAAGAGTTTTTGCTGACATACCTATATATGAAGACTAAAAGCAAATATGACCCTGAACAAATAAGTTACAGACACAGGGCAGTACAATGTTTATCACCATGCCAACACTAATGTGTTCCTTCTTCAGGTAAGAAAGGGAGGACTTGCAGTTTGAAACTGGGTGTGGGGTTTGGAGTTTTTTAAGATATTATTTATTTTTAGAGAAAGGGGAAGTGAGAGAAAAAGAAAGGGAGAGAAACATCAATGTGAGAGAGAAACATTGGTTGCCTTTCATATGTGCCCCTACTGGGAACTGAACTGGCAACCCAGGCATGTACCCCAACCAGGAAGAGAATAGGCAACCACCTTTCACTTTGCAGGACAATGCCCAACCAACTGAGTCACACCAGTCAGGGTGGGTTTGGGGCTCTTTAAATTTTTTTTTTAATGACAAGTTAATCAAGATATTTATTTTCTCATTTAAATTTCCAATAGTATTTTTTATTGTTGTTCAAGTACAGTTTTCTCTACTTTCACCCCATCATGCCACACACCCCCCAACCCCACCACACCTATCTCTGTCTACCACCCTTGAACCTACCCCTTTGGCTTTGTCCATATGTCTATACATGTTCCTTGACGGCCCTTCCCCTATTTTCCCCCCATTATCCCTCTCCCCTCTTATTTGTTTTTAATGTTTTCAGTATTGTTTTGTTCTGACTACTAGAAAGACCTAATCTCTGTAATGCTGTGCTGCATCCAGCTACGTAAGTTGAGATTTTGTAAGTCCTTGGGAAGGTTTATTTTACAAATCTCGTATACCTCTTACCTTTGAACAGGATTCAAAAACCTAGTTTAAAGCTAGGAATCTTAGAGAAAGCTCAATAGACAAAGTCCTTTCCTTTTCCTAAGAAGCAAACTGAATTCACTGTGTTCCTTTTGAAAGGTATTATATCACTCACTGGACGGGAATACTAACATTTCTTAGCCCAACATTCAAGATAATCATTGGGAAGTTAGCCACTAGATCTGGCGATGAGAGTCTCTTTGCCAGTTTTTAAATCTTTCTTTATAATTCTTGTGGTTACCATGCCAATTTTTATTAAGCAAGTTTCTTCCATACTAATTGCTACTTCAGGCTTCCCAATAATACTGCTTTTTTAAAACATGATACAACTTCTTTCTCCCAAAATTCTTTTCGTCTCTCGTTCTCCTTTATCTACTAAACTCCTCATTCTTTTAGATCCTGGCCAGACCTCCTACTGGAACTCTTCCAGACCTTACACCAGTTATGAGGAGCTGCTCCATTCTGATCTCACTGTATTGTAATTACCTGTCTGCCACATCCCCAGCAGCCTATGGACTTCCTGGGCACAGGAATGTCCCCATGGCCCATGGCCGCAGTGACTAGCACTGGCCTGACTCTTCCCTTTCCTCTTCCCAGGCAAGTGAACTAAGTGTGGCCTTAAGCAACCAGCACTTCCTAGGCTATTAACCACAAGAATTAGTTGGAAGGTGAGCAAGTGACCCAATTGAGACAAACAAAATGAAAATAGACATTTCTCAGGGAATTCTGGGAAGGAAATTTATTTGTCTTTGGTGGTAACTACCACAAAAGGTAAACTCTTTCTCTTCTGCTAAGTATGATTTAAAGCCTTATATAGTCGTAGTGGTTGCTAACTCCTAATGGGGAATCCCATGAACAGCCAGTCTTAGGGATGTACCAACACTGTGAAAGCAGAGCCTAATGGTTGAAACAAAAACAGGATCTGATTGATGTTGACCCATAAGGTCCAGCCCCTTTTCAAACCTGACCTTTTCCAAATCTTTCAGTTATGCAAGTTAACATATTCCCTTCATTATTTAAACAAGTTTATTTTGGCTTTCTTATATGAACACTTGCAGCTAAAATGAGTCTACAGTTTCTAAAATTCTATTGCACTCTCTTTTCTCTTGATTATCTTATTGTACCACAGTCTCAAAGAACATCTGAATTGTTACATACCAACACATAGATTTCTCTGTTTTGACATTTCATAAAAAGTATAAATACACTACACTGTTTACTAATAGAGCCATACAAACCATTTTACAGAAAAAAACTTTTCTTCCCTTCAAGAAGATTTTGATATTCCATTTGGATCATTGACTGTGCCTCCAACTAACCAACAGTCCCATTGGTCCACACAGACTCTTCCACTAAACTGAATGTCTATAATCATTTTCACATCTGCAGTCAAGGACAATGCCTTTTTGACAATAACCTTTAGCAACCTGAACAATTTTCAAACTGAAAACCTTTCACTTCTTTATCATTTTACATTGTGACTACATTGTAAGAATACTAATTTGAATTAATTATGAGCATTTAAATTCAGCATCACTTTTCATTCTATCACTATATAATCTTTCCCTAAATTTAGCAAGACAATTTACTCAAGATACGAGTACTTGTTATTACAAAATTCCAGGCTGAAAAAATATTGTGAAAAAAGATTAGTAGACATTTGGCCCTGCACAAAATGTCCACAAAGACATTTGATCACACCAAAAGGTCCTTGATGTGTGGTCCTGCTTAAAACTTCCACTGAGATATTTGGTCCACGTCTACCCATCTACCTAATCCCATGTGCCATTACCAGCTGGGGTACCTAGGCAAGAGGGTTATTATTGACAGTATAGCCATAATGCAATTATTGAACCAATAAACATGATAACATTAATCGTGCATACCGCAAATAGAAAAAAAAATGGAATGGGCAGTTTGAACCCAGAGACATTTCCTAAGTGTGAATATTTTGGATGGAATCAAATTTCAGGACCTTTGGCATGGACCAAATGCCTTCATGGATGTTTTGGGTAAAGGCAAATGTCCTATAAGGAAAAAAAAATACATGTAACACATCTGACCAAGAGCTACTTCCTTCTTTCTAGACCACTTAAAATTAGTCACTGCCCTGGCTGGTGTAGCTCAGTGCAGGCCTGCAAACCGAAGGGTCACCTGTTCAATTCTTAGTCAGGGTACGTGCCTGACTTGTGGGAAAACAAAAAGGAAAAAAAAATCAGTCATAAAAATCAATAAAGTTCACTGAAAAAAATAAATGACCACCAAATCCCAAACCTGAATGATCTGCCATCTTCAAGAAGTACAATCAGAGTTCCAGCCAAGATGGAGGCATAGGTAGAAACACTTCGCTTCCTCATACAACCAAAAGAAGGATACAACCAATCTAAAAACAATAAACCACCAGAAGTGCCAGAAAATTAAACTGCATGGAACTCCAACAAATAAGGAGTTAAAGAAACATTTACCCAGACTAGTAGGAGGGTAGGAGGAGCAGAGACCCACAGCCAAGCAGAGAAGATGCATGGCAAGGCAGTGGACTGCATGGGTGAGGTGGGGCTGGCTGACAAGACTTGTGGCAAGGTGGCAGACTGTATGGGCAAGGCAGGGCTGGCTGAATGGCAAACTAAAGACTCAAAGCTAGCTGTAAACTACTGTGGGGGTGGCCATAGTGGGAGAAAATCCCAGTGAGAGAGTTTGTTGGAAAGTAGGCTAAAGCAGAGCAAGAGAGCCTATTACTCCCTCTCTGATGCCTCCCCCATAGACAGCACCACAACTTAGTAAAGAGGTTTGCCCCATTCTGGTGAATACCTAAGGTCCCACCTCCTTACAACATAATAGGTGCACTGAGACAAAGAAATATGGCCTAATGAAATAACAGATCAAAATTCCAGAAAAAGAGCTCAGTGACGAGGAGATAGCCAATACTGGTAATCGGGATGCTCACAGAACTGATTAAGCTTCATCACAAAATGAAGGCTACCCAAAGTAAAATAAAGTAAAATATACAAGGAACTAACAGTAAAGGGAAGGAAATTGGGACTCAAATCAATGATATGGAACAAAAGGAAAAAAATAAACATTCAACCAGAACAGAATGAAGAAACCAGAATTCAAAAAAATGAGGAGAGGCTTAGGAACCTCTGGGACAACTTTAAACGCTCTATCATCAGAAATCATAGGAGTGTCAGAAGGAGAACAAGAGGAAGAATTTGAAAACTTATCTGAACAAATAATGAAGGAAAACTTCAGCCAATCTGGCAAAAGAAATAGACTTTCAGGAAATCCAGGAAATCCAGGAAACCCAGAGAGTTCCAAAGAAATTGCACTCAAGGAGGAGCACACCAAGACACATCATAATTAAGTTACCCAAGATTAAAGATAAAGAGAGAATCTTAAAAGCAGCAAGAGGAAAGGAGACACTTACCTACAAAGGAGTGCCCATAAGACTGTCAGCTGATTTCTCAAAAGAAATCCTGAAGGTCAGAAGAGGCTGGAAAGAAGCATTCAAAGTCACAAAAGACAAGGACCTACATCCAAGATTACTCTATCCATCAGAGCTATCATTTAGAATGGAAGGGCAGATAAAGTGCTTCCTGGATAAGGTCAAGTTAAAGAACTTCATCATTATCAATCCATTATTATATGAAATGTTAAAGGGGCTTATCTAAGAAAAAGAAGATAAAAAACTATGAACAGTAAAATGACAACAAACACAATGATCAACAACTGAACCTAAAAAACAAAAACAGAACTAAGCAAACAACTAGAAGAGGAACAGAGCCAGAGAAGCAGAGATCACATGGAAGATTTTCAGTGGGGAGGGGGAGAGGAAGAAAGGGAAGGAAGCTACAGGGAATAAGTAGTATAATTGGTAGGCATAAAATAGATGGGGAGAGGTTGAGAATGGTATAGAAAACAGAGAAGTCAAAGAACTTATATGTTAGACCCATGGACATGAACTAAAGAGGGGGGGATGATGGAGGGTTGAGGGATGCAGCATGGAGGGGAAATAAAGGGGGGCAAATTGGGAAAACTGCAATAGTATAATCAATAAAATACAGTACAAAAATACAGTACAAAAAAAGAAGTACAACCAAATAATTCCTAGTTATTTCCTAGTCAGCTATTATTTCAATAATGCTAGATAATAAGCCATTGTAAAATGCAGAGTCTTAAAATAAAAATTACTTATTCTGTGCTCATTTCAATGGCAACCTATATAGGCTACACTAAATATCAGGCTCTAAAACTCCAGAGTGGTGTTGTTTCAGCTGTGTTCAGGCCTTGCTCCAATGGCTACCAAAGGCATCTTCCTACCTCATTCTGGGGTTAAAGATGAAAGACAGTGGTGACCTGGTGCATATTCTTCTGCCAGACCACAGAGCACAAGGAAGAAGCCAAGCCATACAAATATATGTAAGGCCTATGATTGAGATCCATCTGCTAACTTTCCATTTATCAATGCAAGTCTCTTGGCAAATTCAGTAATAGGGTTCAGGGAAGTGCTCTACCCATTTTGGGGGAGAGAGAAATGGAGCAAACATCTGCTGAGCAATGATCCAGACAATTGCCACTAGTCTCTGTGCTCAAATTCTCAAAAGTTCATCTGGTTGGCCCAGGGCATAGGTCATTGACCTAGATAAGGGCAAATCAGCTCTGACCAGTTAAGGTTTTCCCTTTGGTACAAGCTTAGCAACAAGAACCCACTCCTTCCAATAGGAATGGAAGAGGCATGCAGCACTTGGAATGAGGACATATGCTAGTCAGGAACCTGAAATTGTTTCATCCACACTTTTGATCACTGGCATCTATCCTGAAAAAAGGAAGATGTTCTCACCTTTGAAATCCACATCAATATTGGAGAGCAGCAAGATGGCAGAGGAGTGAATGGAAGTCACGCTAACCTCCACCCAAGACCAATCTGGAATTACAACTAAATTGTAGAGAAATCATCCAGAACTAACAACTGAACAATAGTAAGAGAGAAGCCTTATAACCTTGGACAGACAGGAGAATCAGCTTCAGCACAAACTGACTGCTAAGGAGTACAGTGGAGACCCAAGAAGGCTGGCTGGGAGTCCACAGGCAGCAGCACCAGAGGAATAATTAAGCAGCCAGTTGGATTCCTATGGGAAGAGTGGGGTATAAACTGCAAGCTGGAATCACTAGCCAAGAGAACCAGAATCCAAAAAGTACACAGATAACAATCAACAGTGAAAAGCAGCAGGGTTGGTCTCTGCCAGAGATGGACAGCTGGAGACTCAAAGAGCCGTTTAAAGGGCCAACACACAAATTTCCATTTGCAGCCACTTACCCTGGCCTCCAGCAAAGGTGGAGGAAGAGTAGGCTAGAATTACTTGAGGAGAGACTGGAGATGTGGAGGCTTTGGGGAGAGAACTGAGAGAGTAGCTGCCAGGACCCTGGTGCTGAGTCATCCCCCATATTGTAGCAGTCATCACACTCAAGCAGACCACTTCCCTGAGCAGCAGCAACCAGAGGGGAAATCATAGCCCCAACCCCAGGAGGGATTGTGCCCAGCCCTATGGTACTTAAGCCTGATTGCTGAGTGCAAAGTGACTGAGCACAAACTGAGGGAGACAGCAACAGACAGTAGTAGATCCCTGGAAGTCTCAGATGGGGTCAACATCTGACATCACCAGAGGTGGATCCAGAAAGAAAAAAACAATGGTAAATACTAGAGGCTACCGAGACAAAATCCTTTGTGGTCTTCTCCATGATTTGCAGTATTTTCTTTCCTGCATAGTATTTTAACGTTCATTTCTTGTCCATCAAATTTGTGCATATTCCACCTTCTTCATTCCTTTTTTATTCATGATGTAAATTTGACTTTCTCTCTTCACATTGCTCTGACTCCTTACTCTTATAAGTGCTCCTTCCTCTACCCTCTCAAAATCATTTTTTAAGTAGGTCATCTCATATTCACTCTCCTTACTTATAATAGTCCTAATCTCTTTAAATCCTTACTAATACTGGTTCATTTTCTGTTGATAGTGGGATTGTGAGGGGGAAAGTTATTTTTGTGGGTCTGACGTGGTTTTGTTCTGGCAGCGCCTGCACTACAGCATACAAGACATGGTGGGCAGAGTAACCCTCAGTCAACCAGCTGGAGGGAAGGACCCACCAAAGAACAACCCAGTAACAATCAAAACCAAATTACATCCCAAAAGCCAACATAAATGGCATAAAGGGCATCCTAAGAGCATCAAGTTCAGGAGATCAAGGAGACCGCACCACAGGAATCTCCTACCATACAAGATCACACCACAAGGTCAAGGAGTCAAAATAGATCAATCTAAGAAGCAGAAGCAAACAAGAAGAGTCTCATAAATAATGGGAAGACAAAGAAACAACCCCCAATGGGAAGGAAAGGAGGAATCCCCAGAAAGAGTGCTAAATGAAATACAGGCAAGTCAACTATCAGATATTGAGTTCAAAACAATAGTTATTAGGAAGTTCAATGAGCTCAGTGAGAATTACCAAAAACTACAGAGAAACTATGAGGAATTTATGCAAACACTACCAGCATGAACAAGGACATACAAACCATCAACACGAGCCCAGAGGAAATGAAGAATACAATTTCTGATTTCAAGAACACAGTGGAAGGAATAAAAAGCAGGCTCAATGAGGCAGAGGATCAAGTCAGGAAACTGGAGGACAAGATAGAAAAAACACCCAGAAAGAGCAAGAAAAGGAAAAAAGACTCAAAAAGAATGAACAGAGGTTAAGGAAACTACAGGACAGCATGAAACATAATAATATCCATATAATAGGGATACTAGAAGGAGAAGAAGAGGATCAAGGGATAGAAAACCTGTTGAAAAAATGATAACAGAATATTTATCTGACTGGGTGAGGATAATGCAAGTTCATGCATGTTCAGGAAGTACAGAGGGCCACCATCAAGATGAATCCAAAGAGGCGCACTCCAAGACACATCACAATTAAAATGGAAAATTTTAAAGACAAAATCTTAAAGGCAGCCAGTGGAAAACAGCTAGTAACAAGCAAGGGAGCTCAGATAAGGCTATCAGCCGAGTTCTAAGGAGAAACACAAGCCAGAAGAGAATGACAATAAATATTCCAAGTAATGAAAAGCAAAGACCTGCACCCAAGACTACTCTACACAGCAAGGCTCTCATTTAAAATGGAAGGTGAAATAAGAAGCTTCCCAGACAAAGAAAAAAAAAAGGAAAGAAAAGGCTAAAAGAATACATCTTCACCAAACCAACATTGCAAGAGATGCTAAAGGAACTGCTTTAAGAACATTAAGAAAAGAGAGTCAGAGGAATACAAACACAAATGTAAAAATGGGCAATGAATAAATACCTATCAACAATTACCTTAATATAAATGGATTAAATGTTCCAACCAAAAGACAGGATAGCTGAAGATATAAGAAAACACAACCCACATATATGTTGTCTACAATATACCACCTCAGAAAAACAGATGTACACAGGCTAACATGAAGGGATGAAAAATATTCCAAGCAAATGGACATGGGGGGAAAAAGCTGAGGTAGTAATACTTATTTCAGACAAAACAGACTTCAAACAAATGCCATGACAAGAGACAAAGAAGGTCTCTCCATAGTATCTAAGGGAGCAGATGTTATGTCCGAAAAGAGGGTCTAACCCTTGTAAATAGATATCCTCACAACACAGAAACACTAAATACATATGGAAAGTCTTGGAGGGCTTTAAGAAGGAGGTCAACAGCAATACAGTTATCATAGGGGATTTTAACACCCTACTGTCAACAATGGACCGATTATCCAAACAAAAAACAAAATTTTGTGGTACTGAATAACACCCTATATCAAGTGGCCATAATTGATATTTACAGAGTATTTCTCCCCAAAGAAGCAAAATATACATTCTTTTCAAATGCATATGGATCGTTTTCAAAGATGGACCACATGGCAGGACACAAAACAAACTCAAGAAAATTGAAAACATCAAGGATCTTCTCAGATAACAATGGCTTGAAACGAGAAACCAACCTCAAGGAAAAAACTCAAAAACATACAAATACACAGAGACTGAATAACATGTTATTAAATAATGAATGCATTAACAATAACATCAAGGAAGAAATACACAAGTACCAAAAACAAATGGGACACTGTGAAGACATCTTTGAGAAGTAAGTTTATAGCAATACAGGACTACTCAAAGACAATAGAGAAATCTGAAGTAAACAACCTAACCCTACATGTACAAGAACAAGAGGAATAACAACAAACAAAGCCCAATTCAGTGCAATTTCTATTTTTTCTCAATGAGCAAAAAAATAAAAGCTTTTCCCTTAAGACCAGAAACATAACAAGAGTGTCTGTTTACACCACTCTTATTCAACACAGTACTGAAATTTCTAGCCACAGTGATCAGACAAGAAAAAGAAATAAAAGGCATCCAATTTGGTTAGAAGTAAAATTGTTGTTATCTGCAGATGACGTAATAGTATACATAGAAAATCCAACCTACAGTATCCATCACACACACACACACACACACACACACACACACACACAAAACTACTTGACCTAATAAGTGAATTTGTCAAAGTAGCTGGATACAAAGTTAATATTCAGAAATTAACATCATTTTTGTACACCAACAATGAAATATCAGAAAGAGAAACTACAAAGGAAAAACCCCATTTACTATAGCAATAAAAATAAATAAACTACCTAGGAATAAATTTATCCAAGGAAGTAAAAGGCAGTACTCAGAACACTATAGGACATTGAAGAAATCGAAGATGATACAAAATGTGAAAACATATACTGTTGTTCATGGGTTGGAAGACTTAACATCATTAAAATATCCATGCTACCCAAAACAATCTATAGATTCAGTGCAATTTCTATTAATATGCCAATGATTAAAACAAGTACTCCAATAATTTATATGGAACCCAAAAAGACTCTGAATAACCTCAGCAATCTTGAGAAAGAAGAAAAAAGTTGGAGGGATCACAATAACTGATATAAAACTATACTACAAGGCCATTGTAATCAAAACAGTCTGGTACTAGCCTAAAACAGGGACCTAAGAACAGAAAGCCCAGAAATAAACCCATGTCTGTGTGGCCAATTAATATTTGACAAAGAGAGCACAAGCATATAATGGAGTAAAAATAGCCTCTTCAATAAATGGTGTTGGGAGAACCAGACAGGTAAATTAAAAAAAAAAAAGAAAAGAAAAAAACCCAACCACCAATTTACACCATACACTAGAAACAACTCAAAATGGACAAAAGACTTAAATGTAAGTTGTGATACCATAAAAGTCCTAGTGGAAAACATAGGCAGTAAAGTTTTAATATCCCACAAAGCAATATTTTTACTATATATCTCCTAGGGTAAAGTAACTAGGAAAAAATAAACAAATAGGACTATATCAAATTTAAAAAGCTTCTGCATGCCTAAAGAAATCATCATCACAATGAAAAGGGAACCGAGTGTATGGGAGAATATATTTGACAATGATACACTGGACAAAGGTTTGATTTCTAATATACATTAAGAACCAATATGACTCAACACCAGGAAGACAAACATTCCAATTAAAAAATGGGCAAAGGACCTGAATAGACCTTTTAGAAGCACATTTACATGGCCCATAAATATATGAAAAGGTGCTCAACATCAATAGCTATTAGAGAGATACAAATTAAAACCACAATGAAATATCACCTCACTCCTGTCAGAATGGCTAACATTAATAAATCAACAAGTGCTGGCGAGGATGTGGAGAAAAGGGAACCTTAGTGTACTGTTGGTGGGAATGCAGACTGGTACAGTCACTTCAGAGAACACTATGGAATTTCATCAAAAAATTTAAAGTGGAACTGCCTTTTAACTCAGTGATTCCACTGTTGAGAATATACCCTGAGAATACCAAAACACCAGTTCAAAAGAACTTATGCACCCCTATGTTTACAGCAGCACTATACAGAACAGCCAAGTACTGGCAACAGTCTATGTGACCACCAGTGGGTGAGTGGATCGAAAAACTGTGGTACATTTACACAATGGAATACTATGCAGTAGAAATAAAGAATTCCTACCTTTTGTGACTGCATGGATAGAACTGGAGAGTATTATACTAAGGGAAATAAGCCAGTCAGTGAAAGATGAATACTATGTGATCTTACTTATAAGAGGAATCTGATGAACAAATAAACTAATGAGCATCCAGAGACATGGAATCATGGAACAGAATGGCAGTGGCCCAAGGGAAGTAGGGAGGGCATAATGGTGAAAAGAAGGGGAAGGGACTAGTCAAAAAACATATATGAATGACCCATGAACATGGAGAATGAATGGTGTGGGGATTGACTGTGGAATGTGGGATCTGGCTGGGTGGAGGAGGCAAAGGGGGAATAATTGGGACAATTGTAATCCAATAGCAAAACAAAACAAAACAAAACAAAACAAAAACAACTTCACTCTTGAGGCTCTGGCAATCTTCTCTTAGGCCTCCTGGAATCTGGGTCCACTTATAATGGCCATAAGTTGCCCAAGGGCATTTAATACAAGAAACTGCTTCTCTTGAACTCATGCTATACACAATTAAAGTAACAAATGAATGGCTTACTTACTGGGCTTTCCTGAAAACAGAGGCTCTCACAGACCTTGAGCCCAGGGCTCTCAATACCCAGCTGCTCATTATGTTTTCTGCAATGAAACAGCACTCCACAAACTTGGCACAGTTACAAAGTCCTCCCTAAGATGGGATGGTTGCAAACCTGCACCCTCTGGCATATTCCATGTGCAAGAGGAGGTGGTTTCCCCAGTCCTTAGTCCCTTGTCAGATGTCATGGTATTATAGGTGTTACCCCTACCCAAGACTCCCATTGCTACCTAAGGGAGCCCCTGGATTAACTGAGTGAGCAGCAATGGGAATTTACAGACAATACAATTGGCCCTGCTAACCATCATAAGTGACGAAATTCAGTGGAACATGCTGCTTTCCCTTAGCCAGGATCTCCCTGATAAAGGACAGGACTCAAACACCACACTTGGCCAAACTCCAGGCAGTCATTTTAGCCCCAGATGCCCTGGCCAACAATGGCCCCATCTTCACATTTACTACAAATTGCCATTGCCTAGAAGTTGTTCACTTCAGGGTAAAGAATCCTTGGAATCTCTTACCTCAGATATTAAATATAAATCAAATATAATTAGAATCACGCATGTATAATGTACTAAGGCCACAATACAAAGCCTTGTTGAGACACCCCTCATTCTCTTCTGAGTTATACATTACTATTAGTAACCAAAACACCTATTATATTTCTCACAAACAAGCTGGGCTCTTAGAAAACGCATTCAATTAAACTTTCACGTCCCTGATGGGTCACAGATCACCAGTTTAATGGAGAGACATAATGGTCTTCTCAAACAATTTTTCAAATCCAGTCTTGCAAATGGACATCTAAATAGGTGTCTATGTTGCCCAAGGCCTTAATCTCTTTAGTTCCAGGCCCCTTGGCTCTCACCTCACATCAACTTTTAAAACTTCCTCCATGACCCTTTTCTTTAAAGGAGGCTATGCCTTGCCTCTACATATGTACTTATCACATGAGTCCCTTTATTAGTGTTTATTCTTATATTTATAAAATGTTTATCCCCATCCGTAAGTACCCTTATAAAAACAATAATTTTTTAAGGTAGATGTTTGCAATCTAGGCTAACCAAGCAGCTCAAAGATGTTTTTACATAACCAAACATTTTTTGTCGTTTTTGTTGTTAGGCTTGCTCTCTTTTGGTTGCAAGATGGCTACCATATCACCTTTTTCCAAAACTGTGTCCAAGGGCATGGAGAAAGAGGAGTGTATACTCATAAAACTTTTTACAGGGGACTAAACTTTTCCTGGAAACCCCTAAATAGATTTCCCTTCATTTTATTAACCAGCATCAGGTCACATACCTGTGGTAGGCAACTGTTACCACCCTCCAAAGATGTCCATATCCTCACCCCCACAACATGTGACTGTATGTGGCAAGAGACTTGACAGATGTGATTAAGAATATAAAGATGGGAAAAATACCCCGTTATCTGGCAAACTTAACACAATCACCAAGGTACTTAAGCAGGTGAGCTTGAGTTCTTTAGAACTGGAGCTGAAACCACAAGTCCACCTTTTGTTAAATGTTTGAACAAATATGGTTCAAAATGTCACCTCAAATAATGTGGGAAGTCAATAACTTCCCCTAAATTTGTGAGTTCCTGGGAGCTGTGGAAATTAATGAAGCCATCCAACAAGAACAAGCAGAAGCTCTCTACTCAAGAGCTTGCTAGAGCAAGGGACTTAGCCATCACAGACATTTGGCAGACACTGAAAAGCAGGCAGGGGAGTGAGAGTTTAAGAGCAAAAAAAGGAATGACCCAGGTATGCTGTGTTTGAAATTAGTGTCGGGAAACTGAAGGTGAGCTAACCAGAGCCAGGTATAATTCTGTGATTGGTTGGGGGAGCATATCTGGCTTGCTCTGACTGGTCTTGAGGTGGAGATGAGGCAAAAATAGGGAACCTCGCAGGCCCTGACCAAGTCCTGACCATCTTGGGCAAATGACCACAGAGGTCATGGTTTGGCTTACAGGGCTGGCTGCTGCAGAGGGTGTGGGTCAGAGTTCTATCATCGTCTACAGTCTGGCCATTGTCTAGTTGTACCTTTGGTCTCTCAGAAGTTGTCACTCACTCCAGCTTCCTGTTAACACAGAAAGGTATTTTTCCTTCAGCTCACAGGACTCCCCAGACAGAGGAAGGCAATGGCTATGAAGTGACAGAGTCTGGGTAGGGGGGTGGCAGAATCAGACAAGAGGGACGAAATTTGGAACTAGTAATTTGGAGAGTTGTAGCCAAATCAGATGAATTGAAAATTGGGTACGGATTACCAATTTTGGTAAGACGGAAAAAGCTGCCACATGAATGGCATATACAGTACCTCACAATCCTGTGTAGGTACTCTGGTGAGAGATACATTTACATACTTACAACACTTACTGAGTATCCACAGGTGTGAAAAACTGAACTATATATACCCAGTGCTTGAAAATGTGAAATTCTCAGTTAATAAACCTCAGTCACTAGAAGTGCAGGTAGGATGGATTTGTCTGCTGCTAATGATTCCTCATTTTAAGAATGGGAAATATAAGGAAGTTAGAAGCGTTAAACAAATGCTAATGGAGACCTTTAGCAGCATTAATAACACAATGGTAAATGTTACAGAAAAAAATCTTTCAGCATTCCAGGTAAGCCCAGGACAATCAAAGACACAGCAAAAATCTCTGGTGAAAAATCACTGTCAGAGTCCTTAAACGCAGTTTTATTTTCCTAAATCTCACAACCAGAAAGGGCAACCTCAGATTTGTGTGGATTTGGTAGTTTTTCATAATCATGATCTTGGAGTAAACACTTAAATTTTTAAGCAAAATATGCCAACCATGAAGAACATTGGTAAATTGTACTATAATAAAGAGCTTCTTTTCAACAAATACATTCTCACAACACAGTACATTCTACAAAGAACTTGTATCCAGAATAAACATTTTTCAAAAACCAACAAGTTAATACAAAAGATAGTCTACTCAATAGAAACACGGGGAATTTGAACAGGTATTTCACAAGAAAGCATGTAACGACCAATAAACATATATGAAAAGTACTCAATTTTGTTAATAATCAGTGAAATGAAACTAAAGTCACACTGAAATACCACTATATGCCTGCCAGAATAGAGCAGAAAAAACTGACACCATCGATTTCTGGCAAAAATGTAAGACAACTGGAACTTGGGTAAACTGTTCAGCAGTATCCAGTAAAGCTGCAAATATTGTATAGTACATATATAATATACAACATATACAATTCCACTCCTAGGCAGAAATGCATACCTATGTGTACCAAAATTAATGGTTAAGAATATTTGAAGCAGTACTATTAGTAATTGCTCCCCAACTGGGAATGAACCAAATATCCATCAAATAACTTATATGTGATTTATTCATGCAGTGTGAGAATGAACCATGAACAAAAACATGCAACAAATACCTCACAATGCTGAATAAACCTAATACAAAATATTTACTATTGGATTCTATTCACATAAATTCCCAAACCAGACAAAACCAACCTATGCTCTTAGAAATTAGAATAGTGGTTACCTTTGAGGATGTAGTAACTGTAAGGGAACATGAGGGGGGCTTCCAGAGCATAATATGGTAATATTTTTTGTTGATGTGTATGCAGATGGTATTCAAGGGTTTCATTTGTGAAAAATTAGTTATACTTCAATAAAATTTATCTAAATTTTGAACAAAATGGGTGGAGTGTTTCAATAGTTAACATTTCAAGTTGCAGGTAGTAGATGGAAAAGGAGTCATCTGAGTCTTTGTAACACCCCTTGAAGAATATAACATGTAATTGAAGTGCAGGTCTGAGCTGGAAGATGTGGGACATTCAAATCTTGGCTCTGGCTTGGGCAGATACCTATCCTCTCAGTGGCTGTTTCCTCACCATTAAGTTATCCCTATCCTTACCTCATACAATTGATCAAAATGAGTTACACTTAAATTAGGAAAGTGATTAAGTTAGGAACTTAAGGTTAGCTGTCAACCTCACTTTATCCAAGCTACACTGTCCCTAAGGAAGCAGGGCCTGGGAGTTCAGGGAGCAGAGGGCTTCAGGACTGACCATAAGTCTCCCCAAACTGAGAAGAGTACTCCTGGATGTGTCATACTTGCTCAGTATCGCAGTGAGGAGCAGGCACACATGCTTCAGGGCTAAATGGGAGCAGAAGTGGAAGAGAGGTGGAGGAGTTGGTTCTCCCCAGCCCTATATATCTGCTAAATAAGTCTATCACAAAATAAATAAGTATAGCACCCACTGCACATATTGCCTTCAAAGAATCAGGAATGTTGCTCTGTCAGAGGGTGAAAAATGAAGTAACTTCTTATGAGGTGTGTACTATCTGATATAACAGCAATTAGGGAGGTGATGAAATTGTATAAGCTTCCTACTTGACTAAATGGTCAGTAAATGCCAAAGGCATTTTGGTACTTTATTTATACGGCCCTTGTGCCTAGATCTGGCCTCTATTTTGAAAATCCAGAGACTTGGCAGTGACAGGCTCATGATACATACAAAGCCTGAGGTAGACAACAAAAAGTCATTTTAACAACAGTGAAAAATAATGTTCTACTGAATATGCACATTGGCATTTTTCCCTGAAGGCAGACCTACACAAGCCAAGTCTTCATTAGAAGGGTACTTAAAGACATATCAAAATTACATAAGAGCAATAAGCTAGTAAGGGCTAAAGAATAAATTCCCAAAAAAGCTAATGGGACCGAAGATACAGATATCAGACACTGCTTTTTCTGCCTCTCCAATGATGATTAACATTGTACCCTACACCTCAAAGCCTGTCTCACTTTATACACCTCTGCTCTGATGCCGTATTAATGCCATTGACAAGTTTAGACAGCAATCGTATTTCCTCAATTTCTAAGTTTGGGGAGACATTAAGCAATGAAGCTGTAACTGATAATTACAAGGATTAATTAATAAACATCAAAGTCTCTAATCAATGCCTTCTCTCCCTGAAGGCAAATTTCTCTGGGGAGTCACACTAGAACCAGAGGCTTTGTGGGCACAGATAAAGCAGTTACACCCTGCAGGCTTTTTGCTGCCTGTAGGTTGGGACACGTCCCCTATGAATGCAGCTAGAATTGGCCAGTTTCTCTCTCTGGACACTACGGCTACACAGTGCCTTCCCTTTAGCCTATCCTAGGCTCAAAAAATTGAATGTGAGTGTTCTTGGTTGCACCACCATCCAGTCATGTTCCTAGATCAATCCTTCCAATATCAAGTTGTGTTGTTTCCACAAATGGCTGACGTGATCTTCATTTCTACTTTCATCCTCAGAGGACAAACAGGTCTGGGAGTGCTCTGCAGTCACTCCCATGAACAGTTTACATCACTGACCTGACAGTGAAAACCATACCCTTCCTTTCCTGGTAGTTATAAGTCTGGAATGGAAAGTAACCAAATGTTTAGACTGTGTGTGTGCGTGTGTGTGTGAGTGCACGCACGTGTGTGGTGGGGAGTTCTACCAGCTTGGTGATGTTGGGCAGGGGCCACCTTTTCCTAACAGATCTTCTTGAGTCACTGCCCAGACACTTAATTGCAGCAAGGAGACACCAGGGTGTGGAGGGAAGACCAGAGAAGACAATGAGACTAACACTCAAAGAAAAGGGTGACTTCCGGAATTCCACATTCTCAGGTGCAGATCTGCACCTTTCCTGCACACACAACAGTGCACTCAGACCCCAGAACCCTGACCCATCCATTCAGGATCTCCTATGCACCTTTCTACCCATGGCCCTGGCCCTTCCTTCTCTCTCTGCTTTGTATTACCAACAATTATTCCATCCTTTGGGGTGAAAAGAACAGAAAGAGGGTAAAAATGTTTTACTATTTACTTAGAATTAACTAAGACCATTAAATGAGAATAGTGATAGAAAATAATAAAGAAGCTTGTCATATTCTACTGAACTTTTACAATACTTTCTGGTACTTCCTCCAGAACTAAAATGAACCTGTTTACTATCTCTAATTCCTCAGTACCACAACATTACAAAAACCTTAGCAAGCTAAGAGCAGTCATCATAATCAGATGTACTGTTATTTTCCCAAATGACTTATGGCAACCACCAAGTCAAAAAGACTTAATTTTTGTAAACTGGTAACAGTTTGGAGACTGACAGACTGCAGAAGAAACATAAATTCATTAACCAATGTTTCTTGCTAAGAGACTTGCTATTGCAACCCCATGAACAACATATATAAGCAAAGTAAAAACTACACTTTTTAAATAAGTATTCATGATAATTATAGAAAGTAAAGTTTTTTAAACATACTTTAAGGAAATTATTTTTAAAAGAATATGCAATAATTATGCTGCTTTGCTATTTAAGTTTTTTTCTACATGCAAAAATTGTCAACTTTTCTAAACAATGATGTATAGACAACAGTTCACCTAGCTTTGGTTCTCAACAGTTTTGGAACAGTAGTCAAGCAAGAAGCCAGGGCTGACAACTGTAATAGTTTTGAAATGACAAATACAAATTGTGAATGGTGATGACGCTTGATCCTACTACGCAAAGTATAACATTATAATTGAGGAATCAATACTCCTGCTCCTTTCTGGGACAAAGGAAGTAATGGATCTATAACACGTACTATCAGTCTAACAAGGGAAGAATTAACCTGAAGCCTGTCAGTTTTGTTTTGTTTTTATAACCACATCCCCCAATTACAGTTCCCATCTAAACCCAACAATAATCTGCAACGGGTTTACACGGTGAGGTTCCCATTATATCTTGAGGAAAAACAACTAAAGCATTTTTGTTCAATGAAGAGAGGTAAATCTAATTACATTCTTGAAATCTAGAAACATTAATTGGTATGGCAGGACATTTTTCAGAGAAAGCCCCCAAGGTACAAAGCCATTATATGCTAGCATCCAAAATGCTCTCTCTGGTTCCAAAATTACATCATATTAGCAAATAAAGTAGTTACAATTCATAACAAAATGTAATAACTGGCTAAAATTCTGAGCAAATAACTATTATGACCATCTAAAATTTAGTTTTAAACTTATACCTTTAGTGATACATACTGAACATAACATTCAATTACACAGAAAAGCAATCCATTTAATCTGGAAACACGCTATGAAATAATGGAAATGAGAGCACACACCTGCAAACCAGCGCACTCCCTCATCAATTCTAAAACTGTAATGAAGTTAATACTGTAAACAGATTGAGCAAATCGGAGCACTGTGGAAAACGTTCAGTGGCTTTAACAAGTCATATAATTTTTATAAGCTCAGAGAGTAAAGGCAAATGGAATTATTTGAACATTAAAAATAGATTTTTAAAGAGGAAGGTCCCAATTCATTCTTATATACACACACCAAAGTTAGTCTGTCACAGACAGCAAATATTAAATGTATGCACTGGAGTTTCTGGCAGCATCCTGTACATTCAGAATAATTAAAATAAACAAACAGAAAGTTGTCAAATCTATTTAAGGTGGATCATTGAAATCTGTATAAGATGGAACACAGCTGTTCTGGTGCTCACTGCTGCTTCTCAAATGCAAAAACCAAATAAATACCTAAAAAGAAAATAAATAAAAGTTAGAGTTTGGTTTCTCATATCCTCAGGGTAAACAAAACAATCTCAATCCTATTCATAATTTGGTGAAAATTCTTAGGTCCTCAAATAGCTTTTGGTGAGAAAAACATCTCATTATTTCTAAGAGTTCCTCAATTATTTTCAGTCATTTAAGCAGATATGAGATTATATATATTTGAAAACTTACAGTAATACTCAGTGACATCACAGCCTGAGAAAACCAATTCAACAGCTCTAAAAATCTCTAAAAGTTTGAGATATGAAAATTTAAGAGTATAAAAGCAAAAATTAAAACTAAAAAATCTTATGATTTTTTTTTTTTACCCAGAACAAGATAGATAGGTAGAATAAGTTTTCTATTTAAGAAAAACTAATAAGAATTACAAGGAACATATATAACATGCACACTAAAATTCCAATGATTGAACTGCTGTGTTGCAGGGCCTGGTAAGGAAAGTAAGCCAAAAGCTTTATGATAATTGATGCTTAGAGATATTACTCTGGCCCCAAAAGTGATATTCCTCCATGAATCAGTCCCAAGGGTACTCTCCCTTACATAAAACTTCCTTCTTTGATGAGTATTCACTCAAAGACATCTAAATGCATCTAAGGTTCTCCATTCTGAATCACACTGAAGCCCAATCTACATCTTCTAATAACATACCAAAACATTTTATGGTAAGAAAATATAGGAGACCATTTTGTGTGGCATGGGCCCAGACAGGACCCATGCCCACGGATAGGTTCTCCCATGGGGAATCAGGCCTGCATTGTACCTAGACTGCTATGAGACTTGCTTTTGCTAAAATTTCCTTGCCCTGAATTGAGGCAGCAAGTGTTTACTCTAACTTCCTAAAGTCTGTGCTAAACCTTCCAAGGATGAGTGTAACCAGTTCAATAACTTTTCCCTTTGCATTTGCAAATATCTGTCTTCTGTGATGTGATTAGCGGCATCTTCTCCTTAGTTTTCTGTAAAAGGTAACCACCTAAAGTGAACCTATGCATAGTAAATGAGGACCATCATGTAATGTGCCCAGAAAAGCAATAAAAGTCTGTCAAGGTACTCTCCCTTTGAGAGAGTGGGCAAGGTGCTCGAAGACTTTCTCCTCTTGAGGGAGAAGCCATGCCATCCCTTTTCCTCCACAGGACTCAGTAGTCTGTGTGAATTTCTCTAATCTCATTCACAATGTCGTGGACCCCACGAGCCAGGGTCTGCATCAAGAAAACACATGAAAAGATGACAAATCCTCAAAACATCACAAGGACAGACGTTCGGGATGTGTACTAGGACATTCATTCAACTTGGAGTCATTGCTCCTTCAGTTAATTTTTGAACAGGGAAAAGATGGAGGATGACAGACCATGAAACAGCCACCCAATCCTTCAGCTTTTTGCCTTTCCAGACGAGCCTGTATAGGCATCATACCAGTCCTTCCAAAACACTGTTTTGGTCATGCTATGCTATTCTCTGCTCTTCCTCCCTTTATTTATTTTTAGGGGCAATTAAACATGGCTAGCAGAATAGTTGGCAGATGAACAGAAAACAGGCAGCATAATCAACACTGTAGCTTCTTCTAGAGGACAAGGAAGCAAAGCTGTCTAAATAGTCACAAGCAACTTAGAACAGACCAGCATTACTTATCCTTGCACTGCACTCCAACCCTGCCCAACCCACCTCAAAACACCTATACCTACTGCAAATACCCCAGCAATCTTGTGCTTCCCTCATGGAGTGTCATTTGAAACCACTAAGATGCAGTTTCTGATTTCAGAGAAGCAATTAGTAACTTTCCTTTCCAACTCAAACACTTGAAAGTCTCACTGATATAAAATGCCTCTTGTGCAGGCATTTCAATTGGGATTTAAGCAAATCTTGAACCATTTCTAAAAGCAACTCAGAAACAATTCTTTACTTTCACATTTAAAGCATCTTCTAGAGGAGCAGCAGGCTAGGGTAATATGAGCTTAATAATTAGACCTGTAGGAGTTCAAAATATAGCTTCTTAAATTTATTAGACTGTGATACCATGTAAGATACTTTCCAACCCACAAACCCTCCAGTTTAGAATGGTTCACCTTATCAAAGAGCTGAGCTGTCCCAAGAGCTGGATTCTGGCTGCTACTTGGCCATTGCTCCTTTCATATTACTTTTCACATTTCTAACTCATCATGTCCTCAACTATCTGGGGCCATCTAATTCATTTGTATGTTATTACTAAAGTCTATAATTAATATAACAATACAAGTTATAACCATCATATCATCAAGGCCTTCAACCAAAGCTATTTGCCCTCACACTGTGCTTTGGGACTTGTGGCATACTTAAGATTACTGTCCCATCTCCAGGTTGAGGAAAGTAATGAAATGTGTACATTTACGCACACATCTCAGTGTCAAAGATTATGTCTCTAATTCAGCTTCCAATCCCATTTCTACTAAGAGTACCAATATTCTGAGACAAGTTCAAAATGTTGGCCCTATTTTATCTTCTTTCCTTTTCCTCTCTACCCAGTTCAGTAAGTCCTTAGAAATTTTCCTTTCATGTGGGCTTCCATGAGGCTGTGTCTATGAGTATGGAACACCTGGATTAGTCTGGGACTAATCCCAGCCAAGTTATCTGAGTGCTTCTTACCTATGAAAAGTAGATATAATAAATAGTAGTCTACTCATACAGTTGTGAGGGTTAAGTAAGTTACAACATATGAAAAGTTTAAAATAGTGCCTGGGAACATGTTAAACACTTCATAATATCCAGCATTATTAATTCTCAGGTTTCATGAGTTTTTATTAACCTCTCCTTCACCATTTTTCCCATTACAGTATCTTTAGCACTTAAAATTATTTGCCCAGCTGATGAATTTATTCATGTCTATTTCTTCCATTAGATAGTACACTTCTGGAAGGTAGAGATTATAACTTGTTTACTTTTTTTATATTCCAAAGCCCTTTCATAGAATTTTATATAAATCAACACTCAATGTTTACCAAATGGACTATCTTTGATTACTATTCGTGCCTTCAACATAATCAATAAGTATTTAAATGAACAGTGGGAATGATCTTTTAACTCCTCAGGGCAACCCACATTAGGGTATTACCATATCTTACCAGCGAGGCTCTGGTAGCTGACTTCCCCATCCATTTGCTGAAAAACCACAGGACTTACACAGATTTGCCAGGCCTCTGACTTCTCTGCCACAGATGGGTATCTCACTTTAGAATATTTCCATACCAGGCCTGTCCCTGCTGCTCTAAAATATCCACTCAATGCTCTTTCACTAAATGCTCTAGTATTTATTATGCCTTCACTTTCAAAATCAGAGTGGCCAGAATCATAATACATGAATGTGCTCTATAAGCCAAAATCTCCAACAGAAATCTGAGATAAAGGCATCAAATACATATGGCTGAGTAGTTAACAAGTAGGCAATGAAAATATTTAAGAATATTTGTGAAAGTTTATGTTAAGCAACATCCTATATGTATTTTCTCTTAACACTAAATAGTTGTGCAAAAAAAAGGAATTAGACATAGAGAGGAATTTTGTATAAATATAAATACATACACAATCTGTGTCAGAAAAATTCTAAAGCATTCATATTTTAATGATCACTTTGAAATAATCTTTGAAAATGTCAGTAAATCTACACTAATGATATACTCACTTGTAGCTTCCCATTCTGATTTACTTAAGGTTCCCTAAAATTACAAAAAAAAAAGGAAAGAAAGAAAAATTTCAGATTGAATATGGAAGTACAGTTGACCCTTGAACAACATGGGTTTGAACTGCATGGGTCTACTTATATGTGGATTTTTTCAATAAATACTGTCAATTTTCCTTATGATTTTAAAAACATTTCCTTTTCTCTAGCTTACTTTATATAATACACATAACATGCAAAGTATGTATTAATTAACTGTTTATGTTATCAGTAAGGCGTTGGTCAACAGTAGGCTATTAATAGTCAAATGTGGGGTAATCAAAAGTTATACATAGATTTTTGTGTAAGTGGTCAGTGTCCCTGACTCTCACGTTGTTCAAGGGTCAACTGTATAAATATGCGCTTATTTTTCAATAATGGGCAGAGTTGTCCAAATGACCCTATTTTTGATATAAATATACATACAAATTACTGTAAATATTGTAATCTGAACATATACAATAAATGAAATGAGATTAACCTTTAACATCATCCTTTCAACACTTGCCCTCCTGCCAAATTACCAACCAATGACTCTTAACCAAACGGTAAATCTGCATAAAGAGGGTAGTCATGTGTATGTATGTATATGTACAGCTAAAAAAGGCATCTATCTTGTATATTTAACTTGGAAAATGAAATAATAAAAGGCCTATCTCAAAACATCAAATAGCCTTGGAGGAGGAAATAAAACTTTTGTGTTTTTACAAAGAAACCACACATAAAATGCATACCAACTAAATGAAATAAATTATATTTAAAACAATTACCATAATATTAAAAAATATATAGTAATGCAATGACTAATAAGATATAGTGGTAATTCTAGTAACTCATGTAATTTCAAAGAAATGATGAATGTAAACAATATTCTAAGAGGTCATCAGAAATGTTATACAAATATCTGTAATTTCTATTGATGACAAAGTCACAGCTACAGCTAATACCACTGTGGTATTGTTGCATTCATAATAAAAGAAAAGGTAAACTTCCATGTAAAAGTCAGTGAAAATGAAAATGCAGTTTTTCACCTTCTAAGTTCATGAGCCCCTGAATTTTTTCTCTGGAACACCATAAATTAGTAGTACCTAGGTTAAGCTATATGCTAAGTGAAATAAGCCGGGCAGTGAAAGACAAGTACCATGTGATCTCACCTTTAAGTGGAACCTAATAAAAAAAAACAAATAAGCAAGCAAAATATAACTAGAGACATTGAAATTGAGAACAAACTGACAGTAACCAGAGGGGTGGTGGGAAGAGATAATGTGGGGAAAAGGGGGAAGGGTTTTCAGGAACAACCTTAAAGGACACATGGACAAAAGCAAGGGGGGTGGAATCAGGTGAGGGAGGTGGGGATGGCTGGGGTTGGGACAGAATGGTGGAGAGAAAAGGCAGACAACTGTACTTGAACAACAATAAAAAAAAAAAAAACAAAGAAAAAGAAAGATATACTGATATAGCAAGGAAACGCAAACTAAGCCTACAACTTCTTCCCCATCCTTAGTGCTTCATATATGGCACTCCATTCTCAGTTCACTAAAGTACATTTTATACTATATCCTATTGTTATAAAAAGTCATTATAACTTAGGGGAAACAGATTAACATGTATCTGTTCATAACTCAGTGAACCTAAGTTCTGTAAACCAGTGGAATAACTTCCTAAGTTTTCATATAATATATGCTCCCCCCATTTTTTATAAAATATGTTAAAAAAATGAAAACTTACCAAAGGTAACTTTACTTGACTATTCTTCATGTACTGTGCTGCATGTTCATAGTCATCCACCTTTTCAGAGGCAAGTCTGGAATTCTCATTTGCAGGATATGGCTAGGAAAGCAAGTGAAACTTCTTGTTAAGATATCACACTAAAATTTACTATTCAGAATTAAACATACTAAACAAGTGAAATAAAATAATTAATACAAAAATCCCTAAGTATTACTTCAGGAAGACAAACTACATATACTTGTGAAATATGAAAAAAAAACCCAAAAGCAGGTGGCCAACATCATCTTCTAACAAAGAACTGTTATGATGAACTTGGATAATAATCATAGAATATTTAAAGTCAGACTAAAGTGTTAATCACCACCAAGGACCATTTATCAGCAAACTCTTGCCTTTCTCTGACTCCCAGTCAAAGGTTTTTTTCTCTTACAACACAAAGCTGAAGGAAGGTATTATCAAAAGAGCTAATTATTAATTTGAGCATTACAGACATTTAATATCTACAGAAGACATGAACAGAAATTAGAAACAGTACAAATGAAAACTCAACAGAGAACCCTGTGAGTTTAAGAAGACAAGGAAAATAATCCAGCCTCCAAAATATAGGCAATCTCCATGTTTCCATAAGAATTTAAAGAATGGACATACACACATACACACAGAGAGAGCTGTGTTTTTAAGGGTATGTTGGCCAAATGTTTATTCAAATTACCTCAAGCACTATTTATAATCTATTTTAACTAATTTCTCTTTATAGTAAAAAGAACAGTACTTCCCAAATACATGTATATCAAAACAAATTACAGTATATTTAATATGACAACCATTTACTCTATAAAAGTTATATATTCTTTTGCTTTTTAAATATTTTTTATCTATTGATTTATTAGAGAGAGAGAGAAACATCAATTTGTTGTTCCATTTATTTATGCATTCATTGGTTGATTTTGTATGTGACCTTACCTGGGATTGAACGCACAACCTTGGTATATTGGGATGATGCTCTAACCAAGTGAGCTACTAGGTCTCCCTAACAAATTTTAAGAAAATTATCTGGGAATGCCTACTTTGCTCTCTTCTTTTTCATTTTTCTTTATATATATCCTACAGTGAGATGAGGCATTAGAAATTTAGCTATTCGCTGTTTAAAAAGTATTTGGCTTTTTGGACTTCCTTATCATTACCATTAGCAACTATACTCTTTATCCAATCTTAACACAAGATAAAAGGAAGACTGCTTGCAATTGCTAAGTTCTTTTGAGCCCTCCACCCCACATCTTGTGGTTTCATCGCATCACAAAGCTTCAAAACTTTAATTTTAATGCCTGCCAAACTATTCGTAATTTTTTTCAACTTACCAGTATAAGACTCTTTCATTTATTTGCCTGTCATCAAACATCTAGTTTCTCTCCCCTACTGATCATTTTAAATGACCAAATAACATGATTATAGTGTTGCAAAACTAACTTTTTCTAAACTTGCTAAAATGTATATAACCTTAATAGGTATATACATACCTATTATGTATATACCTTAATAAGTGTATATACATATACATTTAATAGTGTATCCTCTTAAGGCAGTTACCTTTCCAGAACTACTGCCAGGTGAGGGGAAACAAAAAACACAGGTGCCAGGACTTTATAACTACAGTTTTTTGGCTTATGTCTTTTCATTCTTCCTCCCATCTGCTACTCTGCTTGAGAACAGAGCAAAGTTTACTGGTTTTACCGCTGAAACTCTGGGCCAGCTGAACGCTGACAACATTAAGAAAAGACCTTTTATAGCCAAACGTTAGAAAACAGATCCATTTAAAATCTGACTTTGACTAAAGCAAAAGCATCCTGACTAATCTTTCCGCCTCTGGTCTTACCATTTATCTTAACCATACTTCTTAATGCCACCAGAGTCATGTTCTCATTCTTTTTTTACCCCGCCCCCCATGTTCTCATTCTTGTCCAGTCATGTCCTCCCTCACTCAAAATCTTTTACAGGTCCATAAAAGCGATTTGGTGAAGAAGTAGGGGGAAAAAAAGACTTTTTCAAACTAAACATTATTAGTGCTCATGTAAGTCCCCAGATAGCCACAGTGATATGCTATAACCTCAAGGGCAGTAATAAGGGAAAAGGAAGACTGGAGACCTACTGCGCTAAGAAACATTGAGTTTATTAGTATTTTTTCACCATTTTTTGCTCTCTCATGTTTCTCTGCCTTAACTCTTACATCTATTTCTTCCCAAAAGGATCTCTTATGTACTACTGCACTTTATTATTTCTTCATTACTGCAATTCTCACACTGTATTTATTAGCTTATAAGTTTATCTCCTTAATGTATCATAAGATCCTTAAAGGGGACCATTATCCTATATCCCACTGTCTACATATATCTGGAATAAATCAATTCATTGCCCACATGAAAAGAGAAAGTATAAATAATTGATCACTGTGCAAAGCACCATCAGGTAAGGATGACATACTAAAGGGATGTATGTGTACGGGCAACTTACGCACACACACTGTTTCTGGTTTTCTTCTCTCCCTCAAAACAAATAAAAATAAGCCTCTTCTCCTAATATAAAGCAAATACAAGCATTCCAAATCCTCAAATATAAGAAATGTAACCAATGAGGAATTTAACATTTTGGTGATTACTGACTTTTAAAAGACAATTTAGGATTTAAAGGTGACCCTCCCACTCAAAATCAGGGATCAGAGGAAGGGATGCAACTACAAGACACTTTTGTTGGAATACCACCTATAAATACTGGAGAAACTCTGTTAATAGCCATGTGACCTCAAATAAGCCATTTATCATCTCTGAGCCTAAGGCTGCTAATTCAAAAGTAGAAAAAGTAGCTGCTCTGCCTACTTCATAGGGTAATTATGAGGATAAACAAGAGCATGCTTAAAATACTTTTTTAGCCCTGGCTGGGTGGCTCAGTTGGTTGGAATGTCATCCTGTACACCAAAAAGGTTGCAGGTTCAATTCCTGGTCAGTGCACATACCTAGGTAGTCAGTTTGATTCCCTGGCAGGGACGTATATGGGAGGCAACTGATCAATGTTTCTCTCTCTTCTTTCTCTCTCTCAGAAATCAATAACATCATATCCTCGGGTGAGGATTAAAAGAACACTGTTAAAATATTCTAAATTGAGTGAACTCTCTAAAGAAGTTTAATGACTATTTAATATGATTCTAATCAATAACAAAAATGCTCCCTATTTTAGATCTATCCAATTAAACACTGATAAAATATGTAATGAAAACTAATTAATGGCTGTACACTGTGTCTATAGACTACTTCGCTGCTGCATTAAGGGGAACAGAGAGAGTCTAGGAGTTAAAGCAGGCCTCAGGACCAATATAGTCTAAAAGACTGGAATCTTGCTAGATACTCACAAAGAACAGAATTATAACATGGTATGAGCTTGTCCTGGACCCTGGCCAGGAAGGTTTTAAATTACTGATGTCACCAAAGGGCATTACTATAAAGAAGTGGTTCTCACCTGGGGGTGATTTTGAATACCACAGGCCACTTGGCAATGTCACAACTAGGGGTAGGAGTGCAAATGACATCTAGTATGTAGAGCCTAGAGGCCAAGGATGCTGCTGAACATCCTACAGTGCACAGAACAGCCCTCACAATAATTAATTATCTAGTCCAAAATGCCAATAGTCCTGAGGTTGAGAAATCTGACTTTACAGAAGTACTATCTATAAAATGAAATCTGATGACAGCATCACTCCATTCAAGTATTTACTACCCTGGAAAGTTTCTGTACCAAACTCTGTCCTAGGTGTTGAAGAGCCTAAAGAAGTTATAAATAATCTGTGTAATTTATATCAAGATTTAAATGTTTACATGGCCTTGAAAAGAATCTCAGAAGTAGCCAAACAAGTATGCCATAACCTGGAATTTTTTGCACCTTTTCTAAATACTTACCTCCAGGGCCTGCATTCGTTTTAACAGCATTTTATTTTCATTGTTCTTAATCTTTTCTTCATAGAATTCAAGAAATGTTTTTTTGTAGACTAGTTTCATATTATACTTCTTTACCATTCTGTCCAAAAAAAAGATTACATAATGAAAAGGCTTCTAAAATATTTGCAATTTCTCAACTGCTTACTTTCGCATGACGGTGACGACTTCTGGGCTTCACTAAAAAAGCTAGCATATCTCCTTCATATATTCAGAATAAAAAGATACAAAGTGAATGAGCAACCTACCACTAACCATGCCTATAAGAAAATATGCCTTCTAAATCTCAATGGTCACAGGGAGCTCCCTCTACTAATGTAACGAATGGGTTGGGAAGTAAAATCAAAGACTGTGAGATGGATATAAGGAGCTATAAGAAGCACTTTTCTATAGAATCCATTTTATTTGACCCCATCTCTCACAGTAGTATTGAAAATAGTTGCCAATTTTCTCCTTAAAATATTCTTCCTCTTTTGGGTTCTATGGCAAGATTCACTATTAATTTTTATCTTAATCTTGGGTTGCTTCTTCAGCCTCTTTCACAGGTTTTAGATAACTTCTAAATTTTAAGGTTCTGAAGCATTTGACAGAGAGCCTTTGCTCATTTTTAATCCCTTGATTTTACCCAACATTCTAACAGCTAATCTGTGCTCTGCTCTTTTCTGCCCCACTCATTTATTCTACTGCTTAATAGAAATTTCCACCAGGATGTAGAACAGGTATTCTCTAACTTCTCATATCCAAGGCTGAATCCCACAGGATTGTTGTCAGCCTTTGCTATATCAGTAAATTCCTCTAATAACTCATGTCAGAAATCCTGGGAGTTCTCCATGCCAGCGCCCTCTCTCCATTTGCCCACTGTATTCAACATGCCACTACATCCTCTCCATTAAACTATAAAATGTACTTCAGTGGCTTTCCTTCAGCATCTTTTACTAGCCAAGCTCCTTCCCACTTCAGGTCTTTCATACATATTGTCCCTTATGCATGGAAGATTCTTCATTCCAGTCTTCAACTGGCCAACTTATATTCATCCTTTATAGGTCTTAACTTAAACATCACTTCTTCACAGATAGCTTCCTTAAATCCTCAAATACATTAGGTTTCCCTGTTATAGTCTGTTTTTTTTTTTCCTCACTGCATTTGCCAAAGTTTGTAACTATGTATCTATAGACAACATGAAGGAGCCTACAGATGGTTCCAGGCAGCAGGTAAAGGAGAAAAGAAAAAAAGGGGGGAATGAAACCCCTGAAAGAACCCTGAGGGGTTGTGTGGTGATAGTTGAGGGGACAGGATGAAGAAAATCATGACAGCCACTGGGGTTTGTATATAAAAGGCATATATAAGGCGGGATCCCTGTAATTTATATATATTTTTTTATATTTTAAAAGACTTTATATTTTTAGAGAGGGGAAGGGAGGGAGAAAGAGAGGTAGAGGAATATCAATGTGTGGTTGCTTCTCATGTGTCCCCCAACTTCCCCCAGAAGTTGGTTACTGGGGACCTGGCCCACAACCCAGGCATGTGCCCTAGACTGGGAATCAAACTGGTGACCCTTTGGTTTGCAGGCTAGCACTCAATCCACTGAGTCACATCAGCCAGGGAAGGATTCCCTATTATTTAAATTAGTCCTCCTTAAAAAGACAACAAGAGTAAAGATAAAAATCTCTCCTACTTTAGGTAGCTGCTTTTCTGTCATAAGTCTCCAAAATAAGCCTTTAGAAATGAAACCAAGTTTTACAACTAAGAAATATCATAATTACAAAGAACTGAAACTCAATTTGACCAATTTGAATAGGTTTGCCACATAAAAGATAATTATACTTTTGTTCAGTTTCTTAATGAAATGGCAAAAGGGCATCTCAAAAATCTCTATGCATTATTGGAATCTGTTCTACCAAATGAATATGTGTTTCAATAAATAATTTTTAAAAATTTAGGTATTAAAAGTGATGACTAGTGACTTTATATGTCTATCATCAACAGGTAAATTAAGTAGAAAAGATTGCTAGTATTTGTGTAGCACTAAAAAAAAGTCAACTTTAAAGTCATCAACTTTGTCAACCAAAAAACATCAATCTAACACATTATATAACACACTAAAAATGTTTAATTTCTTATGGTATAAAGCTGAAGTAACATTTCCCAAAAGTTTACTAATTTTAAGAAAATGTGATTTAAACTTTTTAACTTTATAGTTTATATTTATAAATTGTGCATAGTATTTTCTCATGTTCAGTCACACTCTTTTCTTTTATATAAAAATTTTATATATTATAGAACTGAAAATCCTATGCCCATAATTTTACCAGCTGAGACACAATTCAAATAGTCACCAACTAAAACTAAGCAGACAATAAGCTCTTGTTTTCCTCAGTTAAAAAAACATTTTTGTTTTTAAAAAGTAGGAAATAAAGTTCAGTTAACTGTGATATGGCCCACATTTAAGTTGACTCTTCCACTCTTCCTACCAAGGAAAACCCCAAGACCAAGGTATCTTGAAATCTTACCTGATAAAGTCTAGTACTCCAATTCTC
Source organism: Tonatia bakeri (assembly GCA_004024845.1). NCBI lineage: Eukaryota > Metazoa > Chordata > Mammalia > Chiroptera > Phyllostomidae > Tonatia > Tonatia bakeri. The sequence goes on along the minus strand of PVIA01002467.1, from coordinate 150,017 downwards.
CCCATGTCTATGGAGTCCCCAGGACTCCTAGGAACTGAGGTGCATGAGTGGATACATTCCTGAATTAGAATTTTATTATCAATATTGCCTATGAGACATATGCAATTTCAGAGCTACAGTGAAATGTAAAACAACTTTTAATACCCATCCCTGTGTCAAAAGAATTCATTTGATAGTGCCAAGTTACGTTATCAAGAAAAAAATTTTGTATTTGCAATGTCAGGTATTTTCTGCCATAAGCTGAAGGTGATGCGCTCCCTTTCTTAATTCCAGGAATAAAAGAGAACTAAGTTAAGGCTATAAGAGAGCTATGGCATCAACCCTGGATTTGAGGTCTCTCTTTTTTTCTTTAACAAGGCTATATTTTTCTTTGGGTCCCATATAAAAGAATGACTAGAAATACAGACTTTTTCCCCCCTTTAGCTCCTTGAAAGCAAAAAGAGAACAGTAACAGATTAACAACATTCTTACTCATTTAGCAATGGAAAATAGACCAAGAATTCAGGGACATCCACAACACCTTCCAAGTTGAAGTCATATTTGCAGCCAAATAATGGATAATCTCCTTTCTTCTGAAATTTCACAGTATATATTTCATTTCCAAATGATTCTGTTTCTGAAGCTTCAAGGCGTCTTCTACAATGATTTTTCCCAAATAACAATAGAAAAGATTAAAACTGTTATTAGCTCAGATTTCTTTTGATCAGATTATACATATGAAAAAACTACATGAAATCTTACAATTATAATTGATTAGCTTTTTAATAGAATTTGAGCTATTTTTAAGAAGCAACATACTAAAAGATTATAAACATAGTAAACGCTAATACTAAAATTAGCCTGGAGGGTAGGGTTCACTATCATGGCAATTGGTTAACTTTCTGTGCCTTGATATCTGATGTGCAGCTTATCCAGTACTACACTCTCTGGCTCGATGTAACATTAGCCTCCAACTTACAAATTAAGATGTTTTAAAGGTTCATCTGTAAATCTGAACTTAAACTCTGATATCTACTCAAATATATTATCAAAATGGTTAGCCCTTGTAAGAGCGACAAGACATTTTTTATGAAAACTCTGATAAATGCTGCTACTTTAAAATAAGCTTAGTACTGAATTTATTGTAAGCTACAATATATTTGAAAGTACTTACATCAGTTCAAAGCTATTGGGAGTGGTACCAATAAAATAGCCTCCAGGACTAAGTCTCTCACAAGCATTTCTGAGCATCATGTCCGCCTGTTCATAGGACTCAAATGAGTAATGACAGACAAACTGACAACTGCAGATGTCAAAGTACATTTCTGGGTCACGAAATTTGTCAATCAAAAGTTCCTAAAGCAAATTAAAATAGGTAAATATTTTAAAGTACAACATAAAAACTTTTTAGTAAATTAGTTTCTAGAATTAGAATCCTTAAAATAAAAGTAGACATGCTCTCCAACTAAACTATACTTTTCGTCATGTATAACAAAGGTCATAATGAAGTCACTCTTTCATTCTTGTTTGACAGAATTTGATTCCCATATTTAAAATATTTTAAAACTAGAAATTTTGAAATCATGTTAAAATGTATCAGTCAAATACGACATTTAAAGGAGCTGATCCTTTTATCTGGCTTTACTTGAAAGCTAAGTAACATGGCACTGAACAGTAACTTGGATAAAAAGTTGGACTTACGGACATTTAAAAAAAATACACTAGTGTTTTTAAAGGTTTCCAACATTCCAGCAGCATACTACCACTTTCCCTTTCAGAACTGCTAACAATACATGTAAAATGATTAAAGGATCTCTAACAGCTTAAAGAGCTAACAAGCCAAAGAATATAAAAGTTCAAGGTAAGACTTTCACCATTCAAATGTCTCTGTAGTTCTAAATTTCATAGTTGTTATGTAATACAGAAACAGAGAGAAGTTGAAAAAAAACAGACTATGATATGGTGGGAAACTATACTCCTAAATTACAAAGAGAAAAAAAACAGAAATTTAGTTCTATTTCAAAAGAGAGGAAAATAAATCTTGTTCAAATGGAAAAGCAACACATGACTTCCAAGTATTAAAAGCAAAAAATTTTCAGAAGTACTCAGATCATTAAAAAAGTTTTATCATAATAGACTTTCTAGTTGAAACTGAAAACTCATCATAAGATTTTTGATGTTTCAAAGCATGTTTTTAAGAAGAGCTGATTTTAAAACAGATCATTTATCCAGACTGAATACATAAAAAATAAAATGACAAATTTTAAAAACATGTACCTTTGAGCAATCAGCAGTTATAAATTCTGCATTGAAAATATATTCATTATCACGACGATTTTTCATGTCCTCGTACCGCTGCTGACACTGTTTGACAGAAACATCAGCAATATCTGGAAGGGGAAGGAGTACTAGTAACTGTCAATAAAGATGCATAGAGATAACAAAAAGGAAAGTGGAGATGGCACAAATATAGATATTAATCTCAGTGGATAAACTTTCCCATGAAATCTATCTAGCCTTAGTATTAGCAAAAAGTTCTATTTCCTTAAAAAAGAGAGAGAGAAGTCTTTGTTACAATATAAATGTCCTATTATTTTTCAAAAAAACATTAAAAGTTTTCTATATAGGTACCTATAACAGAAAGATCCTACCATGATTTTTAAATGTCTACTCAAAGTTAAAACTTTATTATATGAATTATAAAACCTAACACTGTATGTCCAGTTTTGAAAATATCAACTGTATATCTTTGTAATACAATGTTATTTGTCCCTTTTGCACTGATGGAGCAAAAGCAACAGTGTATAAAATGTTGCCATCTGATCATGAACATACAAGGTAGTAGCACCAAGTGGTACTGGTAATACTCATATATATTCTTCACCACTGTAAAACTAGCATTAAAAAAAGTCAGTTTCATTTAAGAATATCCTTGATTGAACAGTAAAATGGAATTTTATTAAGTCTTGGCTCTTGAATACATCTTTTTAATATTCTCTGTGATGAAATAGAAAGTAACTAAAAATTTGTTGTTAAAAAAGTTTGAACGGGACTGGTGTGATTGCTCTGTGAGCTGTACTATCCCCTTTTTTCACAGGAAATTCTTTTCCCTTGAAAGAACCACTGACAAACAAAGTGGTTAGTCAGACGGAGCAATATGGCAGACATTCTCCTGAGAATAAACAGAATGAGCCTATCACTTCAGGAAAAATAATGAGCAAATTTTTATTTTTTATCCTCATCTACAGACTTTTTTTAAATTCCTTTTAGAGGGAGTGGGTGGAAGAGAAACACTGATGCAAGAAAGAAGCATTAATCAGCAGTTTTCTGTGCCTGGAACAGGGATGCACGTGCCAGGACCAGGGACTAAACCTGCAACCCAGGTATATGCCCTGACCAGGAACTGAACCCACAACCCTTTGGTTATGGGACAATGCTCCAACTAACTGAGCAACACTGGCCAGGGTGAACACATTTTTATCAACAATAAAATCTGAGCTTTATTGTTGCTCAGATTTTATCAACAGATTGTTGCTATTTTATCAACAATAAAATCTGAGCTTCAAGTGAAAATTACAATTCTGAAAAACTTACATCTACCACCTTGGACTGGGCATCTTGCCACTACTTCTCTGGATGGTAGTGATATTAAACAAATGTGATTTCTTGATGTCACCACAGAGAAGATCTGCACTATTTTAGTGAACATTATTTTTCAAATATTACAAAATCTCACAGGGCAAAAGAACCATTCAAAGTGCAAGACAGACCAATGGAACTAAATGTGACCGATTATGAAAGTTCATTAATATGGTTTCAGATTCCACACTGTGGATCTTTAAGGAACTACTTACTTGTCAAATTTTGATGTACTACCAAAGATGAATATCCTCAATTATCTGAAATGACTATTAAAATACTCATTAATTTAACAACTACTTATCAAAGTTACAAATCAGAACATACTGAATGCTGAAATCGGTGTGAGAATCCATTGTGTTCTATTATTCCAGAATCTAAAGAGATTTGCGAAAGTATTTTTAGAATGCCAGTTTTTTCACTAAATTTTATTTTTCAATGGATTAAAAATGTTTTTAAAATTGTATTTTAATTTCTATAATCAATTGATATAACCACATATACAAAAGCTTTCTGGAGCTCTCAATCATTTTTAAGAGTGCAGAGAGGTCATAAAAGCAAAAAATTTGAGAAGTGCCAATTTAGGCAATGCCTCATAGGTGGTGCTGTGCACTTCCTATTATTCATCATACTGGGAAGAACATGATGTCTACTTGTTCCACTTCAGTGTAAGACTGACGAGTGGGTTCAAGTGCTTGATTCATTAGGTTAAGTTCCTTTCTACATCACCTAATAGCTGTTTATGATTGTTGCTCAGATCTATTATTTCATCAGGGTGAAAAAAATTGTGATTTTCATCATTCCTCCTGCATTTATTCATTATGATTTTTTAATAAAAAGGAATTTCCCTTTTCAGCCTTTTGGTTACCTTGAAATATGGTTCATATAGGGTAGGGAAGATAAAATACTCAATCTGTGCCTCCCCACTTAATTTATGAATTTCAGAATAATGAGTAAGTTTTGTAGAACCTCTAAAGATAAACAATAAGATTTTTTCCCATTCATTTGATGAGTTTCAATCCACTGTAATCACTATACTTTCTGATAAGGAAACTATCCTATCTTTTCAAGTTTGTATTTTAGAAATGGCTCCAATCATCTTTGACTGCTTCCTTCCTTTTAGGAAGGACAAGTTATTCTAGACTCACCCATACTACATAACACCATTAATAAAGTCTCATATCTCATTTTAAAAACACACATCTAATCCACAGCCCCCAAATAACTTAAAATATTTTAGTATCATTTAGGTAATGAGATCTATCTTATTTTCCATTTCCCTGACTGAACACAAATTACTCTTTTCGACACCATTATTTAGCTTACCAGTACAAACTAGCTTGTTAATTCTTCCTTTTTTCCACTTAAGTAAATCTCCACCTTTACCACATCCCAGGTCCAAAACAGTAATGTCACGTTTTTTTTTCTGTCGTAACTTTTCTAAAAATTCCCCTAAAACAGAGAAATAAGTCATAATAAAAGATCTCCATTTTTACTAAGGCATAAACTATTTCCCCTAATAATCTATTAACTTCTGTCTGACATTTAATACTAAGTATTATATTTTCACTTATGTAATTCATAACTTTTGGTAAGCATTTCAAAATATGATTACTAGTTAATTAACTTGATTCTCTAGCATTAAAGATGAAAAAGCATATATCCGGTATTTTAGAAAGTTAAGGCATGTTTTTGAAGGTTACTTTCAGAACCCGATTCAACATTAAATAGCTGACATTTTAAATTCTAGTAATACGGAAGATTCAACTAATCCTTCATAGTCTTCTCTTTCCAAAGCTAAGTGTTTAGCTTACTATATACCTAGGTTAATCAAAATAATTATGGAATAAGTGCTTGATTACCATAAATGTGTCAGGCTTACCACCAAGAAAAAAAAATACAAGAAGTAGTCAAAAATATACATACTTCTTAATTTTACTATCATGAGAATTCTTAAAACACTCTGAAGTAAAAAATGGAATCTTTCATCCCAATCTACCAAATCACATTAGTAGCCAACAAATAATATTAGTAGAACCCCATATATTAATAACCAAATGCTTCGAATATAAGTTACAGGCATCTTAGTATTCTTAGATGATTGATGAATTCAGCAATTCTAAAACTTGGTATACTACTGCATCCTAGGTCTGCTCTTCCTGTCTTTACCACTCTGAGTTTAACACTTTCTATTTCATGTGTATATTATCAAAAGATTGCTAGCATATTCTGTATAAAATACTTCTGCCTTTCATTGTCTATACGATGTTAAAGTTATTTCAATATAAGTGCAAGTATTCCATATTTAACTTTCTGCTATGAATTTTAAGAAAACAGCATAAAAATAATATTGAGTGAAAAACAACTATAAAATCTCTTTATACAGTAAAACTAATGAGAAGAAAATCATGATGAAACATAATTCAAAGATATCACCACATTCATGAATAATAGTCAACTATTCATTAAGCTATAAGCACCAACAAGGAAAAAAAAAAGATTGGATTTTGAGAAGAAAGAAAGGCACAGGGAGCTTGGCATAGACCACAAGATTGCATTAGGACTAAAAAGACAGATAGATGCAGATGGCAAAGCATCCACTGAGTTGCTGGAACAGCTGAAGAAGGAAAATGTCATGAATATGCTGAGATAAATTTCTGCTAGTCTGACTTAAGTCTTTTCATGAATAAATACACATAATTAAAAAATACCTAATAACAAGTAATCTGCATCATTGGATCTGCATAAGAAAAGCAAGAGAAAAGAAATTAGGACTAAAGTCCAAAGATTATCTGAAAAGTATAGGCTACAAATGACATATTAAACATGCACTCAATTACCCCAGCTGACAATGGCAGAGTCAAGTAAGTCATATTTTTGTAGTAAATTGTGAATATTAAAAACAAAAATGAGATGGAAAACATTAAAATGTGTCTGAAAAATAAGCCTAGTTTTCACTCCTAATACGTCTCAGAATTCTAATTTATCTTTAAAAATAGATTATCATTTAAACCTAGAAAAAAGTATCTATAATTAGCACTTTCCCCCCCTGTATAATCAAAAAAGCATTTTCACTTTTCCTGAGACTGGCTTTATAAAAACAAAAACAAAAAACCTTACTGTAAAAAACTTCAAAATACACTGACTTTTTGAAATTCTAAACTCATGTAATAGTCTATTTGATGTAACAGATATACAAAGCAATAAATATATCCTGAATCACATTTCTTCCACTGACTTCCATTTTAATATCAAAGGTTAGTTTCCATAGATAAAATGCTGGATCTAAAAAGTTGAATATCTTCATTAATCCTCAATGTAAACTTTATTTTCTCCTCAAACACATACAAGAAAAATAAGTCTAATGGATTATCAACAAAAATATGATCTTTACAAACTCATTAAATGCCTCAAAATAAAAATCATGATATTGCCAATTTCTTTGATTTAATAGAACCTGTATGTTTAATCCAACAATGTTATTGCTTCAAAATTGTTAGAGTGAAACAGAATAATTACTTAATAGCATTAACTCCACATAAAAAGGAACATACTACCTTTTGAAAGCCTTGTTAACTTTTCAACTTAATATTCATTTAACACTCATTAATACCTTATATAGTCAACCAAAAGTGGATATAAAAAGAATTTATCTCAAAGGCTTTGGCTCCCATTTTACAAAGCCAAGATTTGACAATTAAATGAACAGGAATTAAAAATCTAGAAACTCGGTGCATGATTAACCATTCATGGAAAAATGAGACATAGCTGAAATAAAAAGTCCAAAGTATAAAGCAAACAATCATACCAATGAGGACGCTTTTCATCCAATTATTAAAGTTTCTGAGGTAGAAAATACGACTTTGGCTACGCTTCTCCAAACCAACTTCCTGAAGTTCATTGTAGTGAGCAGCCACTGTTGAGCTGTGTCCTTCTTCTAAATTCTGAAAATAAGAGAATGAGAGAAAATTAAGGATTAGAATGTGGCAAAAAATAAACATAAAAGAGTATCTGACCTATATAAGGATAAAATGCTACTGAAATTGATAAATTCCATTAAACAGAGGCATTAACTATAGAAATTCCACTAATTATAATCAGACATAAGACTTGTTTCCCCCACCCCCTATTTTTAAAAACATCTCTAGGTTTAAAATTTTCATCTTGGTATTTCATCTGTATAATTATTCTATCAAAGTTTTAATAAAACAAGTACTCTTCCAGAGTTCTGATTTATTCAACTCAATAAATGCCAGTCAGGGAAGGTGTTCCTACAAGAAAATAAAATAGGAATAGTTTATATTTACAAAATAGTTGACTGTTAAATGAGATCATACATACAAAGGGTTTAGAACTCAATAGGCTGTGTTCAGTGTCAGTGATTCCCACTATTTGCTACTAATCTAATAATCTAATTCAACATTTTCAATTTATGCTTCCTACTTAAGGTCCTAAGCATTCTGCAAACATCCCATGACAGATAAAGGGTTTCAGATCCCCATACTTCCCTGTTCAACCAAAGTGGTTCATCTTTTACCTATTTTACACATCAGGTTTAAGATTTTCACTTGAGAAGAGGGTTGTTGCTAGTAAAAGTTTGAAACTATGTTTATAACAGAAGCTCCTCTCTGTTACAAGGATTCACTCTCCAGAGCACTAAGGACAAATGCTTAGCCTGTGTCTTTCCTCCTCACTGGCTGATGGCAGAATTTTACTCATTTATTGAAGTTCTCTTTCCCTCCAGACCCAGATTCTGCCTCAGATTCCTTCACAATATGACATTCCCAGAAGAAAATGACTTGCTACTCCCTGCCCTATAGTATCCCTGCTAAATATCAGGTTTTTGCATCAACTTAACTAAAACTGTATGTAAACAAGAAATTGAAACAATATAGTTGAAGGAACTACATCAAGAAGGGAATGTAAAGCTGGGTATTTTTTTTGAAATTTATCATTTTAAGTGATAATCTCAACTACTTCAGACACAAAAAGAGATAAACACTTAAAAAAAATGAGAAAAGGTAAACCACCTGGACCTTATACTCTTGTCTTTTTTTAAAACGCCAAGACAAAGCAAACTATAAAAACTTGCTTTCAAGCTCCTGGTCAAATAAGACATCTGATAACATAAAAATTATCTCATTAGCAGAAATTTCAACTAAATAAAAACAATTAAAGTACAAGAGCTAAAAGCTTACTCTATCTTAACACAATAAAAAAGAACATTCTGAAATTATTAAGATTACATAAAAACCACCATTACTTCACAGCTGCTTCACATTTCAATTTGACATATTCTATTATGAATAAAAGGAAATACAATGAACATACTCTTTGTTTTTCAGGAACATCCTCAAGTTCTATTTTTCTCTTTTTCTGAGTGTTATCTCCAGGAGAAGGTTCATCTTTTGTAAAATCATCAGTTTCCAGTCTTCTTTTCCTTAAAATGCCTTCATCATCACCAGAACCTTTTTCCTCTGGGACAATTTCAGCATCAAGTTTTTTCTTGGATGGAATATCTTCCCCACAACTGGAACTCTCTTTTATAACATCATCTGCAAACTCCGTTTTTCTCTTTTTGAGTGTGTCTACTTGCCCATAGGTAGGAGCCTTCTCAAAAAGCCTAGACCCAGGAGCGTCTGTGTTTTCATTAATATTGAATGAAGACTCTGTTTCTGAATCTATTGATACTTTTGCTTCTTCAAGAGATAGCTTTTCACATTCCTCTGCTTTTACAAAATTTTCCATTTTTGATTACTTCAACTGATGGTAAAACTTCATAAACTAACACTGAAATGGCAGAAATTTGATTTTACTTATAAACACTTAAAAACAATTAAAACCAGAAGCCAACCATTTAATTTCAGTGATCAACTAGGAATTTTTAAAAAATCTCATAAAAACAATGTTAATTTAAATCAATACGATTTTATGAATAGGCCGATATGAGAGTGCTAATTACAATCCCCAAACACTTCTATAATCTTACCCGTAATAGTCACTATTGGCATTAGAACTGACAAATGAAGTTGGGGCACACAAGTTCCTTTTCTATTCTGATCCTTACTTTAGTCTTGATCCCCAAATTATAGGCACAGCAGAATTATTTTAAACTTTTAAGGGAAGCACAGTGATATTGGATATCTGGAAGATATCCAGATACAACTTCAAGTAGAGCACACCTTCAGCTAAATAGATTGCACTACATCCCGTTTAATGACTTCATAACTTTGTGAAGCTGAGATTTTTGTGGCACAGAAGAAAATCAGTTAAATAGGAAATGAAGAAATGAAGTTGGTGATGTTGAATCTTATTTCAAGGCTAGAGAAGTTGTACAATACCCAACAGGTGTACACATTCCATCAGTAAAGACTCGTGGTTAACTAAGAATTAAACACAATTTTTTTTTCAGTTTTTGTATTATTTTTAAAATAGTTGTTAGGACATAAATACTTAAATTCTTTGGACTAAACTACTTATGAGTGGTACTGTTAGGTTTTTTTTTGGCCAAGACACTGGGAAAAAAAAAACAAAGGCACTAAGAGCATCAAGAACAAGAAAAATGTTCTTAGGCCTAATGTGACTGAGAGGGAAATAAGTGAACTATCACGTGGACGGGAATTGTTATAGTGATCTTTTACATTAACACCTGAAATTAGTATTGGAAATAGGTGTGAATTTTGTTTATGTAGGCAACCCTATTTCTACAGACGAAATGCCATAAAAACAATCAATCCGGTCAGAATAAATGACAAAAAATTCCAACCGACAACAGAAATGGGTAAGAATGTTTGAAACTGAGAGTCAGAGTGGAATGATGAATCAATCCCAAACGCAGGAGGATCCTTCAGAATTCTGGAGGAAGGAGCTTACGGAAGAGTCAGGTGACATCTAGTTAGATGTGCAATAAATAACCAAATAGACATTTCCATCTGGCTTTCCAGTTACCTCTCAGGCAAGCCCGCTCATTCATTTCAGTTTCTCGGAGAACCAAGCTGAGCGCTAGGACCTCCGGGCTTAAACTCAGCTGACTAGCTCTCCTACCCGACCCGGCAGTTAGGCCAGGTCAACTCGAGGGCCCAAGAAGACGCAACAAGGCGAGAATTTTTCAGCCAAGTTCACCCTCTTCTGTCGTCGCGGCCTAGCTCTTAACCAAACCTTCGGCTCAGGTTTCTGATACGCGGCTCAAGACACACAAACGCCACTTCACTTCTGAGCTCCTCACCCTAGCCCGCCCTCTCGGCGCAGCCCTGAAGTGCGGCCCAATGCAGCTCTTCTGCTTTCCAGATCAGGACTCGCTAAGTCTGGAGAAGCACTAGATCCCGCCGACTCCCAATACTGCCCATTTTGCTTCGCGCCGAGAGCACAATAAACCTCTCGCAAAGGATACTGAAGGCACAGTGCTAACACAAAGCGAGCTCGTGGCAGGAGTCGGAGTACCCCTTCCAACTGAATGGCGACAGAGAATTCAAATGCAAAGAAAGTGAAGGCCGGAGTTCCAGCCACCACACTCACCGACTCAGCCACTCTCCGTTCTGTTTGCGGAAGCACCCAGCGGCGCTAAGCGAGTGCTATTACCCCATTTCCGGGGAGTGCGCGGTCACGTGACTCCGCTCTGGGCGGTGAATGGAGCACCGCGCAACCTTCGCGCCGAAACTACGAGTCCCGTGGTGCTGCGCGCAGCGGCGTGCCGAGAGACGACCCCAGCGGGACGGACCGTCTCGAGCACGTTGCTAGTGGGCGCGGTTAGGGTTTGGTGAGAGGTTAGCGTCCACTTGAGCCGTGTGCGTTCTAGCATCCTGAATCACGTTTGGCCAGGTCACTTTGTTGAGTGACACCGTCGTGGCATCTGAGAAGCTGTCGTCTGGCCTCTGCGGCGGGAAGCGGCGGCGGCCTCAACGTCCTAAGAGGTAGCCTGGGCCCGAGACCTTTAAGGGCAGCGGGTGGGGTGGAGAGGGCACCTTCAATCTGGTGCGTTTTGGGCACCAGACACAGGGCGCGAACCTGACGCGCACTGCTTCTCGGGCTGTGGCAAGGATTCGCCTGGGGGGCAGGGGTCCCTGCTCTACCACTCCGGCGGCCGAAAGAGGTCATCCCCTCCCTTCCGTCTCGGGCCAGTGTCCGGATCAATCTTGCCTTTGGGACTTTTTTTCAGCTGTCTGCTCTGTAACACTTCAACCCCTGTTCTTCCCTTCCTCACAATCCTGCTGGGAAGGGCCTGGGTGTCCCCGTCCTCGGAGTTGTCTTAAGAATGAGCTACATCTTTCTTTTCCTCAGGGGACTGGCAGGTTAATCCCTAACGCTGTGTTTGGGAAGCCGTGCCACACCTCCCTCCGATGAGGCCTTTCTAGGCTCTCAGATTATGGAGAAAAAGGCCGACCAAACCTATCCTTGAGATAAGTCTCGTAGTGTAGTATTCTTTGTTGTCTGGACTTTGATATGGGGTGGCTGAGGTAGATAACACTTCCTTTGCCTGTCTCCCCAGATTTCCACTGGGGAGTCAAAGGCACCCACAATATGAAACGGGAAAGCTCCATAGGTGAGGGCTTTCAACTGATATTGGGGTCAAAACCATACCTGTGGACTAGTTGTGACTTTGTGTTGTGCCTCAGCACCTCCCAACATTAAAGGTGTAAAAACGTGGTCGGATTTTATAATCCATCTTGAATTGGTCCTTTTAAAAGCAGCTTTAAAGATGTGTTTTACTAGCCTGCCTACTTGTCAGCTGGGGCAGTTATATTAATGAGTAGCCTTTGCTTTGAGTAAGGCAACATTTGCAGCATGTACTTTTATACTCCAGTCACTTTCAAATTGTGGCCGTTAACCTTCTGAGGTTGTTGACCTCTTATAAACTTTGAACCAAGAATGAATGAGGCCTATTTTTAACAAATGAAGATGAGCCATCCATTTTAGATGACTGTCCTTGTAGTTTTATTATATTATGTGAGCTAGGTTGGGAATTGACTTCAGTTCATGTATATTGGCTGCAAACATGTAGGTCTGAGAGACTGAACATACTATTTACACATCCAGGCATTAGATATAAGCAATTACATAGTCCTATTTGCTGGTTCTGATGCTAAAGTTTCTTGAGATAATTGCAGTTGTAACTTTAGGGAAAACGAGTCTAATTTTGATTTTTTAAAGAAATTTTATATTAGATTAAAAGCCTCTTACTATGTGTTTATACAAACTCCATCATGAATTGCTTTATGTGAGATGGAGGGAGCTCACATTTTGTAGTTTTTATAAAACGTAACTGGAAGTCGTGTAAATTCAGTTGAGAATAGAACTCTTAAAAGTAAGTAATAGTGGAGGGAGAAACGTCTGGACCAGATAAAAATGTTCTAAAAGTTGCGGTTCATGTTATTTTTCCCATTATTACATGTGTAATATCTGCTTTTCTGGAAATTGAATTAAAATTAAAGTAACTAACGTTTTAGCACCTTCCCTGTGCCAGATTAAGTGCTTTAAACATTTGAACTCATTTATATCTTACATAATTTAGTGGGATAGTTGTTAGGATTATTTTTGTGTTACAGATGAAGGTTTAACTTGGCCATGGTTGTACATCTGGGAATTAGTGAAACTAGGATCTGGACCCAGGTGGTCTAGCTCCAGAGACCAAACTCTATGATAATGAAACAGTGTCTGCTGGAAAGCCAAACTCAACTAGAAGTTTGGCTTTCTACTACCTGACACATAGTAGATTTTCAGAAAATGTGTGATTACTTCTTAATGCTTGGGTTATTATACTCAGAGAAAAATAGTTGAATAAGGATATCTTGCTAGAATATGAGATCTACCAAGAGAGGATCATTGTTTTGTTCAGGGATTCAACCCAGGTGCCTTGAACAGTGCCTGGCACATAGTGGTGTTTATTGAATAAATGAATTGCCAAGAAAGGTTTTTAAAAGTACATTTTTTTAAAAAAGGACAGATAAGATTTCTTTATGTGCTGTTTTGATTATTTGGCCCATTATTCACCCACTCACGCCACCTGGTTTGGATTTCTCCTGGTTTGGATTATACTTTGTCAGTGAGAGAAAATGAGGTAGCAATTTATAAATTTTCTGGTCAGATTAAGGGGAAGCAATAGATCCAATAGATACCATTCTTCTTTTTTCAGTCATTAGTTCTCAAAATGATTTGCCATTTTAAAGTGTGATTTCTGGTGTAGAGTTGAAGATCACACTTTTGAAACATAAACATTGTTTTTAAAACCTAGATACAATGTTATAGCTCCCAACAAGTGATGTTCTTGGAGGTAGGAAAGACAGGTGGTTTACCAAAAAGTTGTTTTTCCCAAACGGCTTGGAGGAAGGACTATCCCTCCAGTCCACCCACAAAATGTCCCTACTAAAATTTTACTGCCTTTTTGAAGCACATAAAATATTCTAGTTTAAAAGGTTTTTTTTCTATAGTTGAAAGTAAGACTTGGTTGAGAAATTTCTAAGTTTCCTATGCATAGTGATTCATTTTATATGTTAACTAGGCTATAGTATCTGGTTATTTAATCATTCACTAATCTAGGTGTTACTGTGATGGTATTTTGAAGATGTGGTTAACATCTAAAATCAATTGACTCCTTTAAATAAAGGAGATTACCCTTAAAAATGTGGGTGGACCTTATGGAATCAATTGAAGGCCTAAATTTCAAACCAAAGTGTTTCAAGAAGAAATCATTCTTCCTCAAGACTGCAGCATTGATTTCTGCCTATGTTTCCATCCTGCATATCAGCCCTACACATTTCAGAGTGGCTAGTCCCACAAATGTGTGAGCCAGTTCCTTAAAATAAATCAGTATCTATCTATGTGATAAATAATATAATAATAGATTTCTAATAGAAAGATCTATCTAAAGAGATGAAGGTAGACAATATATGTATATATTTTCTTTTATTGGTTCTGTAGCTCTGGAGAACCCTATTTCATTCAGATTTTAGTACCGAGAGTGGTTCTAGAGGAACAGAATCTTAAGAATGAGTTATCTGAATTGGTTATGGTGTTCGTGGAATTGGTTCCCGAATCTGATTAGATTTAAAGGCACTAATGGCTATTTTTAGTGGTAAAGAGGGCACTTATAGTCTAGGGTGTGAGATGGCAATAGAGATACATAAAATGCCACCATTGGATACTCCTGATTAAATATTTACAAAACACAGGGTTCTAGATAATCGTATTTGGTGACTTAAGATATTTTTTTGTCAAATTAACAAGTGTAATGAGACTGACTTGCTGCTCCTAACTGTGCTGGAAAAAGTGGGGAAAGAAAAGGATGAGCTCAGTCTCCAAATTCCCAGCTTAATCTCTTCATAATTGACCTGAAAGTTTCTCTGTCTGCTCTAAAGAAACTCTTCTCTGCTGTAGCTGCAGAGCTGAGATTGCTGGCAACTAACCCCAGAGTCTCATCCTGAAGAGTCGCTGAATTACAGTGCAAAACAAATTCCCAATATAACAGGGTGTCTGCTGTTAAAATAAGGGCATTGGTTGGGAAGGAATGAGATCCTCAAATTTGGAATGGGATAAAGAGCCCCTAAATTTTGATCAGTCTTTTTTGCCACCGTTTTGAAGAAGAGAACCCTACTGCCCTGGCTAGTGTGGCTCAGTGAATTGAGTGCTGGCCTGAGAACCGAAGGGTTGCTGGTTTGATTCTCAGTCAGGGCACATGCCTGCACATGAGAGGCAACCGCACATTGATATTTCTCCTCCTCTCCCTCCCTAATCCTCTCTCTTAAAATAAATAAATAAAATGTTTTTTAAAAAAACAACTTTTTTTTTAAAAAGGAAGTTAACCCAGCTTATCGTGAATAACCTGTAATGTAATGGCCTTTCCTGAGGTGATTGTTTTGAGAGATATTGCTAATTCTCTTTAAGAACCACTCCTACCACTCTTGCTTCTAGACCTGTAACTGGACTCAAATCCAGCAGGCCCCCAAGGGTCAGCTACAAAATGTGACCCATGAAGAGTTGTGCTGCAGTCTTAAAAAACAAATTTTTTAAAAATTTACAAAAATAGAAACTGGGGAATATGTGTGGGAATGGACATTAAAAATGTGGAATAATTGTGGCAGGAACATAAAGTTGGATCAGGCTAAATTTATTGATATAGTACCACTAAACAGAGATTCTGGATTCACTGTTATAGCTTGAGGGGTTAGAAAGAGCTCTAATACTTTGGTTGTTAAGCTAAAACATGGACCAAAAGGTGACCCATGCTAAATGAAGTTAAAATGCCTGACCTGCCTTGGTGTACTATAGAGAAAAGGATCCAAAGGCTCAGGGAGAATGGAATGGTAGAGTGAATTTATCATGTGAGACCTGTTCACCCACCTTTGGAGAATCTAGAGAACACTCCTTTCACCATGATTTTGAGAAGTAAAATTGTAAGGAGAGCCCCAGCAACCCTGAAGAGTTCTATGATTGCTCTTCTTTGTGGGTCAGAAGTTACAGTGGGAGCTTTGCCACTGAACTGAGGATCCTAGAATGCAGTAAGGATAATTGGAAATTGGGCAAATATTAGAGATCTATTTTCTTAATGGCATATCAATATGCTGAAGGAAAGAAGCCAGAGGAGAGGGTAGTTGAAGTACAGGAAAGAGAATAGCAGTAAAAAAAGTACAAGGAAAATGTGATTGAGCAGAGTCTTAGAAAAGATAGGAAGAAGTTAGCTCAAAATGCAGGTGGAAGACCGGCTTTTGATTCTGAAGAAGGAGTTAATGGATTCTTGCCTGGATGTGGATGCAGTTAACTCTGGAAGGGGGAAGGTTGAAGTTGAGAAAATTCACCCCTCATAACTTTGGTTCATTTTTAAAGGGAAGAGGGGGTTAGCTTTATCTAATTATTTATTTATTAAATAAATATTTATTGAGTGCCTCTGATGTGCCAACCAGCCTTTATTTTAGGCACTTGGAATGCAGCAGTGAACAAAACAGGAAAAACAAAACAAACAAAAAACACAACTGTCTTTATGGGACCATAACTGATAAACACAATAAATAAATTATATAGGATATTAGAAGATAAGTGCTGTGAAAAGGAACAAATAGAGCAAGATAAAGAAGATAGGAATGTCACAGCTGGAAGGGAGGGGAGGATTGGGAGCAGTATTCCAATTTTATTCTATTTTATTTTTTTAAGATTTTATTTATTTATTTTTAGAAAAAGGGGAAGGGAGGGAGAAAGAGAGGGAGAGAAACATCAATGTGTAATTGCCTCTGACATGACCCCCCCCCCCCAGCCCCACCCCACCCAGCCCCGCTGGGGACAAGGCCTGCTACCCAGGCATGTGCCCTGACTGGGAATCAAACCTGTGACCAGTCAGTTTGCAGACCAGCATTCAATTCTCTGAGCCACACCAGGCAGGGCAGTATTCCAGCTTTAAATAGAATGATCAAAGTAGGCCTCACAGAACTGGTGTCATTTGAACAAAGACTTGTATGAAGCAGATGGATTAGCCATGCCAACTTGGAAAGACTTCCAAACAAAGGAAATTAAGCAGCTAGTGCATAATTCTTAAAGCAGGAAACTTTTCAGCATGTTGGAAGAGCTGCAAGGGGCTTGTGTGGCTAGAGCAGAGTGAGTAAGGAGAAGACAGGGATATATTCAGAAAGGGTAAAGAATTACCCTTAGATGATGTAAGGCATTGTGAATAATTATAAGGACATACACTCTTACTCTAAGAGAAATTAGAGAGTTTAAACAGAAGAGAGACATGATCTGATGTATGTTTTATATTTTATCATCAGCTAAAAGTAAATGTAAGAGGCTTGGGGAGATTGGAAAAGGTATGGAATAGCCATTCAGAGGAATGGGAGAGGAAGCTGATCAGGAACCATCATGGGTTGTCATGCAGAATTCAGAGCCTTTGTAAGATATATATATTGATATACCATCAATGTATGCTGGTACTAACTTACTCACTTGTGTGGTTTTTGTTGGCTATGGAGATGTAAACAAGTGGTTGGAGTAGCTCAGGATTAGATTTTATAGGCTGGTATTACAGAAAGACAAAGTAGTAATTCAAATTATGCATTGTAGAACGTAGACTGGGTAAAGACTTCAGAGTGAAACCAGGAGGGGCTATTAAGTTTGAAGGAAAAACAGTGGGTGGGACGGGAATGTATAAGGAGGGCAGGTCCCTGGAACTAGAGTAAGGGAGTAGAGGCTGGAAGTAGAAAAGGGTACAAAGAATGAGATAGTGTAGTTTCAGGATTAAAGTTGTGGAATGATTTCAAGGTTAAAGGCATGACCAGTGCATTGAATTGCTAAAGAAGCTGGGATTTTGTATGGATTATCCAAAAGGGAAAATGGCAAAAGTTTAAATGAAGCAAGAATATGAGCTTGGTTTGACCAGGTCAGTACGTAAGAAGAGGAAGAAGGGAAATTAGAACAAACTATTGATACAGTATACTAAGTGCTAGATACTTAACATAATTTATCTCATTTATACATCATTAATACCACATTATAAAAATATAATTAATTAACCCTACTTTGGGGATGAGGAAAAAAAGCTATGTAAAGTAATGCCAGGAGGGATTGGAACTCAGATCTTCCTGAGAGCAAAGACTGTATTCTTCCTATTGCAGTGGAATAATACCTGCCAGAGCTGAAAAGGTAGAAGTGGAACCATGTGGATTCTGGAGCAGTGTTATGATTGCAGATCACCTTATAGATTATCTTATAGAGCTTAGAATCACTGGAAAAAGATAAAGGTATAAACATTTTGCGTAAGGTGGTACATTTATGTAGTAATTTTGGAAAAATCATTGATTTTCTTTACAAGTGATACATCTCACTTTTAAGGCTGCTCTGGAAGTTAATGAATGAAATCAATAAATGAATGAAATTCCTTGGGGATTCACTAGAGGGTATAATTTAACCTTTTATGAAAATTGAGAACTTAACCATGGCTCCATCATTACCGCAGCTTATTTATATGCTTCAATTCTGTAGTGAGAAAACTCAAAAGCAGATAGCTTAAAGGAGATGGCTTATATAATGAAATTGAATCCATCTAATGCATTAGGGAACAGTAAAGTAGTAGCCCAGAAAGTACTATGAATAACTTTACATGCTTTTACTTTTTCTAAGGAGCAAACTAAATTTGATTTAAAATATCAGTCAAGGTATGATTGAAGAGATTGAAATGAATAAATTGGAATATTAATCTGTTGAAAGAAGAAAAACTTGTATTTATTATAATTACAGATTGTATAATTACAGGCAATTCTTTTCTTCAGTTAGCCTTTTTATTAATGTTTTCACCTGACAAGTTCTACGTTTATCCCTTGCTTATACTAAGTATCAGAGTTGTATTTTGTAAGGCCCCAGTGTACCTTTTAAACAATTAAAGAAAAAGTACATAGCATTCCCATATTATTCTTCCTTCCCCATCCCTTAGTTTCTTCTATTAACATCTTGTATTAGTGTGGTACATTTGTTAAAATTGACCAATCAATGTTGATATCTTAGAATTCACTCTTTGTATTGTACAGTTCTATGGGTTTTGACAAATGTGTAACATTTATCCACCATTACAGTATCGTAGAGAATAGTTTTACCACCCTAAACATGCCCTTTGCTCCACCTGTTCATCTCCTCCCTCCCCCATTTTGGAGTACCTGGAAACCACTGATCTTTTTACTGTCTGTAGTCATATAGTTGGAATCATACAGCCTTTTCAGACTGATTTATTTCATTTAGCACCATACATTTAAGATCCCTTTTTGTCTTTTCACAGCTTGATAGCTTTTTTCTTTTTATTACTAAATAGTTTTCTATTTTATGGAAGTACCTAAGTTTGTTTATCCATTCACATATTCACAGGGACTTCTTGGTTGCTTCCAGTTTTTGGTAATTATGATAAAACTGTGGGAAACATTTGTGTGCAGGTTTTTCTGTGAACATACCGTATTTTGTCATGTATAATGTGTTCCCGTGCATAATGTACACCCACTCTTTCTGTGCATTATACATGGGATTATTATGCTCATTATTATACCCATGATATGTAATAATTATACCCATGTATAATGCACACCCTTATTTTTCCCTCAAAAATTTGGGCAAAAAAGTGTGCATTGTACATGGCAAAATATGGTAACTTTTCAATTCGTTTGGGTAAGTACCTAGAAGTGCTACTGATTGATAGTATGGTAAGCCTATTATTTAGCTTCCCAAGAAACTGCCTAACTGTCTTCCAAAGTGACCATCCATTTTACATTCCCACTAGCAGTGAATGAGAGTTCCTGTTGCTCCACATCCTCCCCAGGATTTGGTGTTGTCAGTGTTTGGGCATTAGTTATTCTGAAAGGTGTGTAATGGTATCTCCTTGTTTTAATTTGCAACTCCCTAGTAACATATACCTGAGCATCTTTTTTGAAAATTGAGATAGAGTTAACATATAACATTATATAAGTTTCAGTTATACAACAATTTGATATTTGTATACATTGTGAAATGTTCAGCCCAAGTCTAGTTAGCATCAATACCACATATAATTACATTTTCTTCTTGTGATGAGAACTTTTAAGATTTGCTCTCTTAGCAAGTTTCAAATACACAATACTTTATAACTGGAAGTTTGCACCTTTCATGCCCATTTTACCCCCCACTCCACCTCTGGTAACCACCTATCTGGTCCCTGTATCTAAGAGTCTGGGATGTTCTTGTGTTTGTGTTTGTTTTGTTTTTAAGATTCCGCATATAAGTGAGACCATATAGTATTTGTCTTTTTCTGTCTGATTTACTTCACTTAGCATAATGCCATCCAGGTCCACCCATGTTGTTGCAAGTGGCAAGATTTTCTTCTTTTTATGGCCAGATAGTATTCCATTGTGTGCATTTGACTCCACATCTTGGTAGTGTGGCCTAATATGTTAGGTGTCCTGTAGGGCCCAGTGGCACAGCTTACCCTATCACCTAAGCTGGGTACTCGAGGTGTGCCCTTTGTGTGGGCTGAGTACACCCTCCTCTTATAGTTGAGCCTTGGTTGCTGTTGGCAGATCAGTGGCAGAAATTTACCCAGGCCTGTCAGCTGTAAGGATTGGCTGTTACCATTTATCATCAACATCTACCCTCCATGGAGGATCAACTGTGTGGGAGTACGGTGGTGGTGCTCGGATGTGGTCTGTAGCTGTCCACTGTGTGAGTGCTGGCCCTGGGGTTTCACCAGTTGTAAAGGCCAGTTCTCCTCCCACTTGTTTTGCTCTGGGCTTCCCTGCCTGAGCTATGAAGCAGTCTGAGATGGCTGCTACTTGTTCTGGGTTTGGAGATTCCCAGGCAAAGCCAAGCTGTGAATCTACACTGGCTGCTGCTAATTCTAGTCCTGGGAATTACTGAGGCCAGCTGTTGCTTATTTGAGAGGATTTAAGAAGTTTTGAAGCTAGAGTGGATACCAGCCATTCACATGGAAAAGCAGCTTGGGTGGGCCCCTAAGTTGGGTGTGGCTGAGACTCTGGGGATCTCCAAGGCAGGTCAAACAGTTAGCCAGAATGATGGAGTCTTCGATATTGCTTTGTGTGGGGAGGGTTTAGAAAAGGGACAATGGCCTCTACTCACCTTGATGTCAGACACTTCAGTTTCTCCTTGTGTGTCACTGGTGCCTTTCAAGCTGCTGTCAGATTGCTGGTGCTCAGAGGGAGTGAATCTGAATAGGTGAATCTATGTGTGGCATCTTTACCAGGAACTGCTTGGGGATCCAGCATTTTCTTCCAACAACTCAATCCCCACTAGTTTGGGCAGCCAGAAGTTGTAGGGACTTATGTTCCTGGCTCTGGAACCCTAGACTAGGGGGGCCTGTTGTGGGACTGGGACTCCTTGCTCCCAAGATCCCTCCCGAATTTTCCTCCACCACACGTAAGTGAGGGACAAGCCCGTTTCATGTCTTCACCTCTTCTACCAGTCTGGATTGATACAGTTTCTTTAATTCCATAGTTGTCAGACTTCTGTTCAACTTAGTTTCTGAGTGATGGTTGTTCTATATTAGTTGTAATTTTGATGTGGTTGTGCAAAGAGGCTCACACCCTATTTTCCAGGTTTTTTTAAAGTATATTTTATTGATTATGCTATTGCAGTTGCCCGATTTTTTATCCCCTTAATCCCCACCCACCCTGCACCCCCTCTGCCACCAGCATTCCCTGCTCCCTTAGTTCATGTCATTGGGTCATACATATAAGTTCTTTGGCTTTTCCATTTCCTACACTATTCTCTTTTTTTTTAAGATTTTATTTATTTATTTTTAGAGAGGGAAGGGAGGGAGAGAGAGAGAAAGAGAAACATCAGTGTGCGGTTGCTGGGGGACATGGCCTGCAACCCAGGCATGTGCCCTGACTGGGAATCGAACCTGCGATGCCTGGTTCGCAGCCCGCGCTCAATCCACTGAGCTACACCAGCCAGGGCCATTTCCTACACTATTCTTAACATCCCCCTGTCTATTTGATACCTACCATGTTTGCTTCTATTTTTTTTTAATTTTTAGAGAGAGGGGAAGGGAGGGAGAAAGAGAGGGAAAGAAACATCAATGTGTTATTGCCTCTCATGTGCCCAATTTAAGTATGTGCCGTAGACTGGGAATCAAACCAGTGATTCCTTGCTTCATAGGCCAGCATTCAATCCACTGAACCATGCCAGCTAGGGCCATTTATGGTTCCTATTCCCTGCACTTTTCCCCCTCCCTCCCCTTCCCACTGATAACCCTCCATATGATCTCTATTTCTTTGATTCTGTTCCTGTTCTAGTTGGTTGCTTTGATTTTGTTTTTGTTTTTTAGGTTCAATTGTTGATAGTTGTGAGTTTGTTGTCATTTTACTGTTCATAGTTTTTTATCTTCTTTTTCTTAGATAAGTCCCTGTAACATTTCATATAATAAGGGCTTAGTGATGATGAACTCCTTTAACTTGACCTTATCTGTGAAGCACTTTATCTGCCCTTCTATTTTAAGTGATAACTTTGCTGGATAGAGTAATCTTAGATATAGGTCCTTGCTGTCTTTCATGACTTTGAATACTTGTTTCCAGCCCCTTCTTGCCTGTAAGGTTTCTTTTGGGAAATCAGCTGATAGTCTTATGGGTGGGTACTCCTTTGTAGGTAACTGTCTCCTTTTTTCTTGCTGCTTTTAAGATTCTCTCTTTATCTTTAATTTTGGGTAACTTTATGTTGTGTCTTGATGTGGTTCTTCCTGGATCCAACCTCTTTGGGACTCTGAGCTTTCTGGTCTTGCATGTCTAGTTCCTTCACTAGTTTGGGAAAGTTTTCCTTATTATTTGTTCAAATAAGTTTTCAATTTCTTGCTCTTCCTCTTCTCTTCTGGCAACCAAACTTCCTGTTGGATGTTTATTTCTCCTTCTTTTCCATGTTATTGATTGGAGTTCCGGTTTCTTTTCCTTCACTGTTTGTTCCCTGTATATTTTCCTTTATTTCACTTTATATAGTCTTCATTTCTTCCTTAATTTTGTGACTGAATTCAGACATTTCTGTGAGCATGAAGATTACCAGTGTTTTAAACTCTGCATCTGATAGGTTGTCTATCTCCTCATCACTTAGTTCTTTTTCTGGAGTTTTGATCTGTTTTCATTTGGGCCATATTTCTTTATCTTGGTGTACCAGTCTGGAGGAATGTTGTATTTAACTCCTTGGTTGCAGACTTGCATGCAGTTTGATTTTCTGGCAGTTTCGGTTGTTTTTTTGTTTGTTTGTTTGTTTGTTTTTAAATTGGTGGTTATCCATCTTTTGGTTGTGTGAGTAAGTGAAGTGTTTCTATCTAGGCCTCCATCTTGGCCAGAACTCTCTTTGTTCAGATCTGTATCCCATTTTGTAACTGCAGTATTTTCTTATTGTTGAGTTTATAAAATATACAGAGAAGGAGTTCTCTGTATATTTTATACATAAGTGTCTTAACTAATGTGTTCTGCAAATATTTTCTAACAGTATGTGGTTTATCTTTTCATTTTCTTAATACTGTCTCTCATAGAGCAGAAGTTTTAAGTTTTGATGAAATCCGACTTACCATTTATTTTTTCCTTCATAGATCATGATTTTGTGGTGTATGTGAAAAGTCATTGCCAAACCCAAGGTCACTTGGGATCTGTTTCACATTTCCTTTTATAAATTATATAGTATTGCATTTGACATTTAGGCCTATGATCCTGTTTGAGTAAAGTTTGGTGAAGGGTGTAAGATCTGTGTCCAGGTTCTTTTTTCTGTTTTTACATGTGGAAGTCTGCTTGTTCCCACTCCATTCATTGGAAGCACTGTCCTTTCTCCATTGAATTGCCTTTGCTCCTTTGTCAAGGAGCAGTGGACTATATATGTGTGAATCTCCTTCTGAATTCTATTGTGTTCCATCAGCTTATATGCCTGTTTCTGTCTTCCCATTTATTTAGATCTTTGATTTATTTCATCAGAGTTTTATAGTTTTTTTCATATAGATCCTGTATGTATTTGTTAGATTTATACCTAAGGCTTTTGTGTTGTGGGGGGTACTTTTTATTTTTTTTGTAAAGATTTTATTTATTTAATTTTAGAGAAGGGAAGGGAGGGAGAAAGAGAGGGAGAGGAATGTCAGTGTGTGGTTGCCTCTCAAGTGCCTCCTACTGGGGGCCTGGCCTACAGCACAGGCATGTGCCCTAACTGGGAATCGAACTGACAACCCTTTGGTTTACAGGCTGGCACTCAGTCCACTGAGCCACACCAGCCAGGGCTGGGGATGGTACTTTTATAAATGGTATTGTTTTAACTTCAAATTCCTATGTTTCATTGCTATTAATTGACTTTTATATATTGACTTTGTGTCTTGTAACTTTGCTATACTTGCTTATTATCTCCAGAGGTTTTTTGTAGATTCTTTGGAATACTCTATATAGACAGTTATGCCATCTTCAAATAAAGGCAGTTTTATTTCTTCTTCCTTTACAACCTATGTGCCTTTTTTTTTTTCTTTTGATACTTTTTTTCCTATATTGTCCTGGCTAGGACTTGCAGTATAATATTGAATAGGACTTGTGAGAGAGGACATCCTTACCTTGTGCCCAGTCTTAAGAGGAAAGTGTACCATTAAGTATCAGATTAGCTATAAGTTTGTTGTAGATATTCTTCAACAGGTTGAAGAAAGTGCTCTGTGCTCATAGTTTGCTAAGAGTTTTTAAAATCATGTATGGGAGTAGGGTTTCGTCATAGAGTTTTGCTGTATCAATTCAGATGATCATATGATTATCTTTTAGCTTTTTATGTTTGATCTTCAAATATGAACAACTCTTCCATATCTAGATTAAATCCCACTTGGTTGGGATATATAATTCTTTTTAAACATTCTTGGGCTGAATTTGCTAATATTTTGTTGAGCAATTATACATCTATGTTGATGAGGGATACTAGCTTGTAGTTTCCCTGTCTTGGATAATTTTATCTGGTTTTGATATTATGGTAATGCTGGCCTCATAGGATGAGTTAGGAAATCTTCCTTATGCTTCCATTTTCAGGGAAGACATTGTGGAGAATTGGTAGTATTTATCCTTTTGGTAGAATTCTCTAGTGAAACATCTGGGCCTCATCCTTTCTTTTTATTGAAAGATTAATTATTTCAATTCCTTTAATGGATAGAGGGCTATTCAGGTTATCTATTTGTCCTTGTATGAATTTTGGTAGTTTGTTTTTTTAACAATTTGGTGTATTTCATCTAAGTTAGCATATTTGTGGGTATAGAGTTGTTCATGGTATATGTTTATTACTTTGTTAAATGTTTATAGGATCTGTTGTCATGATTCCTGTTTCATTACTGATATTAGTAATTTGTGTTTTCTCTCTTGTTTAGCCTGGCTAGAAATTTAATCAGTTTTATTAGTATGTTTCAAAGAACCAGATTTTAGTTTTGTTATATTGTTTTTCACTTAATTTCATTGGTTTTTACTTTGATTTTATTATTATTTTTTTCTGCTTGCTTTAGGTTTAGATTACTCTTTTCTAGTTTTCAAAGGTAGAAGTTCAACTCATTGAATTTAAAGCATTTTTTCTTTTCTATTATGTGCATTCAAAACAATACTACTATCTTACAACATACACCACCAGAATAATCTCAAAATTGATAAAAGATTTAAATATAAGTCAGGATACCTTAAAATCCTAGAGGAAAACATAGGCAGTAAAATTTCAGATACCCCACGAAGCAATATTTTTGCCCATATATCTCATAGGGCAAAGGAGACAAAGGAAAAAATAAATAAATGACTAAATCAAACTAGAAAGCTTCTGCATGGCTGAAGAAACTATCATCAAAATTGAAAGGAAACCAACTGCATGGGAGAACATATTTGCTAGTGATACATCAGAGAAGGGTTTAATCTTCAAAATACATAAAAAGCTTATACGACTCAACACCAGGAAGAAAAACAATCCAGTTTAAAAATGGGCAAAGGACCTGTATAAGACATTTCTTCAAGGAGGACATACAGATGGCCCATAGACGTATGAAAAAGTGCTCAACATCACTAGCCATCATAGACGCAAATTAAAACTACAATGAGGTATCACCTCTCACCCACCAAAATGGCTATCATTAATAAATCCACAAACAACAAGTTATGAGGAGGATGTGGAGAAAAGGGAACCCTAGAGCATTGTAGGTAGGAATGCTGACTGGTACAGGCACTATGGAAAACAGTATGGAATCTCCTAAAAAACTAAAAATGGAACTGCCTTTTAATCCAGCGATTCCACTGCTGGGAATATACCTGATGAATCTAGAAACACCAATTAAAAAGAAATTATGTACCCCCATGTTCATAGCAGTGCTATTTACAATAGCCAAGTTGTGGAAACAGCCTACGTGCCCATCAGTAGATGAGTGGATAAAAAACTGTGGTACATTTAGACAATGGAATATTACATAGCAGAAAGAAAGAAGGAATTCCTACCTTTTGTGACAGCACGGATGGAACTGGAGACTATTATGCTAAGTGAAATAAGCCAGTCTATGAAAGACAAATACTATATGATCTCACTTAAAAGAGGAATCTAATGAGCAAAATAGAACCAGAGCCATTGAATCATGGACCAGACTGACAGCTGTAAGAGGGGAGGGTAGAGATGGGGACTGAATGAAAGAATGTGAAGGGATTAGTCAAAGAACATATATGAAGGACCCATGGACACGGACATCAATGTGGGGATTGACTAGGGAGGTGTGGGGCAGGCTGGGTGGGAATGGGAAAAGCGGGGGAAATTGGGGCAACTGTAATCGCATAAACAATAAAATACTTTTTTGAAGATTTTATTTATTTATTTTTAGAGAGGGGGAAGGGAGGGAGAGAGGGAGAGAAACATCAGTGTGTGGTTGCCTTTTGCACACCCCCTACTGGGTACCTGGCCTGCAACCCAGGCATGTGCCCTGACTGGGAATCGAACCAGTGACTTTTTGGTTCGCAGGCCAGCGCTCAGTCCACTGAACCACACCAGCCAGGGTGACTATAAAACATTTTTTTAAAAAGAAATGGAAAACAAAGTGTGCATTCCATGCTATAAATTTTCCTGTGAGCAGTGCTTTGCTATATCCCACAAAATTTGACAAGTTGTATTGTGATTTTCATTTACTTCAAAATATCTTAAAGTTTCTTTTTAGACTTTTTTGGCCTGTGAATTATTTAGAGGTATGTTGTTTAATTTCAAGATATTTAGGGGTTTTGTAGCTATCTTTTTGTTAATGATTTCTAGTTTAATTCCACTATAGTCGGAGAACATATATTGCATGATTTCTATTCTTTTAAATTTGTTAAAGTGTATTTTATGGCTTAGACTGTGGTCTATTTTGTTGAATGCTGTGTATACTTGAGTAGAATGTATATTGTGCTGTTGCTCAATAGAGTATTCTATAAACGTCAATTAGGTAAAGTTGACTGACAGTGTTTAGTTCAACTATATCCTCACTGATGTTATGTTTGCTCAATCTGTCAAGTACTGAGACAGGGATGTTGAAGTCTCCAATCATAATAGTGGGTAAAACCATCTCTCCTTTCAGTTCCGTCAGTTATTGCCTGAGGTATTCTGATCCTCTCTTGTTAGGTGTATACATGTTTGGGGCTTTTATATTTTCTTTATACTATCTTTACTTCTTATTGTGAAATATCCCTCTTTTTCACTGATAATCAAGGAATTTCTGAAGTCTGCTTTGTCTGAAGATAATAAAAAGCTAATACTCTACCATTTTTTTAAAATTAATGTTAGTGTGGTATATATCTTTCTCCATCCCTTGACTTGAAACCTGTGAGTCTTTAGATTTAAAATGGGTGTTTTTAGGAAACTTATACTTGGCCTTATTTTTTTAAAAAGCCACTCTGACAGTCTGTCTAATTGTCTAAATATGTCTTAATTGGCATATTTAGATCATTCACTTTTTAAATTTTTTTTTTGAATTCTTGTTTCTTCATTCTGTTCTGTTTGAATGTTTATTTCTTCCTTCTTTTCCAGATCATTGATTTGAGTCCTGGTTTCCTTCCCTTCACTGTTGGTTCCCTGTATATTTTGCTTTATTTCACTTTATATTGCCTTCATTTCTTGCTTCATTTTGCAATCGAACTCAGTCCTCTCTGTGAGCATCATGATTACCAGTGTTTGGAATTCTTCATCTGACAGGTTCTTTTTCTGGAGTTTGACCTGTTCTTTCATTTGTGCCATATTTCTTTGTCTCAGCGCACCTGTTACATTGTAAGAGGTGGAGCCTTAGGTATTCACAGAATTTTATATGGTCCTATTTTATCTCTTTCAGTATACTGATTATACTTTTATAGTAAATATTTTGGTAGTTTCCTAGAGTTTATATACACATTTTTACTTAATCTAAGTCCACATTCAAATAACACTATTCTACAACATGTGTAGTTAGTTGCAAGTTCCTTATCTTAGTTTTCTCAATTCCTCCCTCCTGTTACTTGTGACAATCCTGTCTTTCATTTTAGTCACATGCTATTAATCATCTAATTCATTGTTACTCTATTACTTTAAAAAGTTATTTTTTAATTAGATAAATTAAGAATAAAAAGATTTTGATTTTGCCTTTATTGATTTCTACTTCCTGGAGCAGTGTGGGTTTGGTAAGGATCTAAGTTTCTTTATTATTTCTGTTTTGAAGGGCTAGTCTGTGGGTAATGAATTCCCCCAATTTTTTGTTTGTCTGATAAAGTCTTTATTTCTCTTCCAGTTTTGATGAAGAATTTTGCTGGATATAGAATTCTAGTTTGATGGTTTTTCTTTAAACTTTAAATAATCACTTCATTCTTTTTTTTCCCCCTAGTTTCTGATAACAAGTTGTTTCCAAGTTTAATTGTTGTTCCCCTAACAGGTAAGGTGCTTGTTTCTAGATTTTCTTTGCCATTGTTTTTTGTTTTTTGCAGCTTGAATGTGATGTCCCTAGATATGGATTTTAGATATTTATCCTGCTTGGTGTTCAGCTTCCTGGACCCGTGGTTCAGTATTTGTTAGTAATATTGGAAAATTCTCAAACTTCATATTACTTCAAATATTTCTTCTGCTTATTCATCTTCTGGCATTCCTATTATATGTGTGTTACATATTTTGAAATTGTCCCGTAGTGATTGGATATTTTGCTCTTTTTTGCGGGGATAGGGCTGTCCTTTTTTCCTCTTTGCATTTCATTTGTGACATTTCTGTTGACCTCCCTTCAGGCTCACTGATTCTTTCCTTGGCTATTTCATGTCTGAGCCTTCCATGAGTCCATTGAAGACATTCTTCATTTCTGTTACAATGTTTTTGCTTTGTGCCTAGCATTTCTTTTTGATTCTTTCTTAGAATTGCCATTCTGCTTACATTGCATGTTTACTTTTCCATTCAAGCTTTTAAATACAGGGTGGAGAAAAAGTAGGTTTACAATTGTTCCATTTGGAAAACAATACTATAATTAATAAATAATATAAGAATAAACTGTTTCATATACAATGTAAACTACTTTTGCTCTACCCTATATTAATTATAGTTATTTTAAAATCCCTTTAAAAACAGTATTAATTGTATATTTAGTACCCAAACCTTCCCAAGCTGAAGATGCTACATTGATTTCAGAAGTCATTTATTAGAGATAAAATCAGTCTTTTAAAAACAAGTCATTGACATTCACTGAACTGAGTTTTATTGAGCGCCCACTCAATGCCAGGTTTTACATAGTCCCTGTAACTACCAAGAATTACAACAGACTCCTTGCCCTCCAGAAACAGAGTGTACAGGGGTGGGGAGGAGAATAAAAGAAACCCCCCCAAATCCCAATACCTAATAAATTTTCAGTTGTGTTTCTTATCTAGCTTGTGGGATTCAGAAGGAATAGTGCCTGTGCTGTGACTTACAAGAAAATGTCAGTTAGATGAAGTAGGACCATCATATACAGACAGTTCATCCACTTTGTTATTTTTTGTTTTTAATCAGCTCTTCTGTGTCTGTTCCTCATGGGCTGGAGGCAGTGGAGGCAAGCCAGAGGGCTCAATTTCTCTCACTCCTGCTTTAACCTGCGCAATTTTTATTTATATTTTGTTGGCTTCCAAATAAGGTTTTGTTTGACAAATGTGGCATTTGAAGTCACACAACAGTGAACCAAATCTTTCTATTGAAATTTGTTGTTCCACCTTTCTAACTTTTTAGTCAGCATTTTTAAATTTCTATATAAGAATTGAGTATAAATTAGTTCCTTGTACACTGGATTGTATTTTGAGGACTGCTTGAATGTGTAAGGAACAGAACCATGCTTATATAATCTTGAGCAACATGGGTTTGGTAAGGATATAGATGAAAGAAAAACATCTCATGAACTAACTCATTTGGCCTAATGGAACTGGGTTTCAGGATACAGCTGCCTCAGATTTCCAGCAGCAGTCTACGGCCATACCACCCTGAATGTGCTGGATCTCGTCTGATCTCAGAAGCTAAGTGGGGTCAAGCCTGGTTAGTACTTAGATGGGAGAATTCCAATAGCATTCTAATATTTGTGTTTTCTCATTGGCATTTGTTCTGATCCATCCTACCCTCTTCTCCATTCCTTTAATTCAGCCTTTTTTGTTGTTGTTTTGGTTTTTTGGTTACTATTTCTTCCTTATTCCTTCACTATTGGACATTGTGTCTTTATCCTACTTCTCTCTCTGACTCGACTGCTACATGAGAGGTTTTTATTTTATGTCACAACAACCCTATAAAGGAGGTACTAATATTAACCCCATTTTACAAATTGGAAACCAAGACACAGGAGGAGGCTAATTAACTTGTCCAAAGGTTACATAGTTTATATTGTTTTCTGAGACCATGTGACCTCTCAGATTCTAAGATCTCTGTTAAAATTAAGTCATGACAGAATCAGACTTTAGAAATTATTCATGATGTCCTTGCCATATAGGGAAGGTTTTGTATGGGGTAGGACAAAAGTAGGTGTACAGTTGTTCATATGAAAAATAACTAATAAATAATAATACAGGAATAAACTATGTCTTTTGTACTCACAACCGTACACCTACTTTTGCTCTGCCCTGTACTTAGAATTAGGTACCATTAATCATGTTCCAACTACTTGGAATGTTAAAGGGTTTAATGACATAATTCTAAAATGTGCACACATAGCCACAGCAGCAGTGGAATCCTCACTTCACTTGGCTCTAGTGATGTATTTCATCATCTATTTCTATAACTTGAATGTATAAGCAATTTAGAGCACTGCCTTCCATCTAGAGGTATGAAAACTTCCTGCTGCTGGCACAGGAAAATAACAGGTAACTTTTATGTAAGAAATAAGCCAATTCTCATGATTTTTAAATTTGTTACTGAAATTAGTGCTTCATTAGAAAAATTTAAGATTAAGTTGCTTATCACTTTCTACAATTTCCAGTTTTATCAGAAAAACTATAGGGGCCTGTTAGTTCACACCTTCTTCAGGTCTACTCATCCACTGGTTCAGATGTTGCTGGTTTGATCTGGGTAGTATTTAGGGAGAATGGCACCTGCATCATTGACCAACAACCAAAAAACATTTATTTTTTGATTGTAAAGACTAGTGAAATCCTGAAGTGGAAGCTACCTGTTAGCTGAGGCCATTGTATACATACTCTAGCTATGAGAGAAGATGATTCCTCCCTTGCTTTGGTTTTTGTTATTCTTGAAGCCTATTCATTCCAGAATGTTTATGATACAACTCAGTTTGTACCTGCCCTTTACTTGGACTCATCTGAAGTAGGTTTGTTCCCTGAAATCTAATGATTCTTACTGTGTATCCCAAAAGTACTGTGATCGACTACCTTTGGAAGTCTACAGCTTCAGTCAAATGTGGTAGCCATTACCCATAGATTGCCATTTTAATTTAAATAATTCAATTTTAACTTAGTTTTTAATTTAAAATTTAAGACTCTTTTGGGTCCTGTGTTTTCTTAGGGAGCTTTCACCATGTTTCTTGGTCTACTCAAAATTGGCACTATCTCTAAAAGTGGATATTTAGCTTAGTACCTGAGCATGAGCCTGAGATCAAACTGGGTTTGAACCATGACTTCCCCACTCACCAGTTGAGTGACATTGGGCAAATTATTTACTCTGCCTTTGCTTCAATGTCCTCAAATATAAAACATTGACAATAGTCCCACCATCATAATGTTGTTAAAAGAATAATATGAGTTAATACATATGAAATGTTTACAAAGCACCTGTCACATAGTAGGGGGCTCAAAACATCTTATTATGGTGATGGTGATGGATGATATCACTGCCACCATGCTGCCTCTGGCACTGAAGCAATTTGCTGCATCTAGAGAAATGATCCCTAAATTCACGTCAGTTTGACCTGGCATAGGAAATTCTGCTTTATTAAGCCTACATGAAGACCAGTATCTGTATTTTCAAACCAGCTCCACTCCCTGCAATATCCCTGCCTCTCTATGATTATGATGCTTAGCCTGTTTTAGAAGCCACTAGCCCAAAGTTTTCTCAGGGAACAGAGGTGGATCATAGCCCAAGATGTAATACAGGGATGACCCTTGAAGACATTCTGCTAAGTGAAAGAAACCAGTGACAAAAGATCACATACTGTGATTCCATTTACATAAAATGTACAAAATAGACAAATATAGAAAGAAAGTAGATTAGTGGTTGCCTGGAGCTTGGAGTATGAGGGAATAGTGAATATGGATTTTTTTGCGGGGGGGGGGTGATGAAAATGTTCCAAACTTAGATCATGGTAGCAGTTGCACGGCTGTGAATATAT
Source organism: Tonatia bakeri (assembly GCA_004024845.1). Classification (NCBI taxonomy): domain Eukaryota; kingdom Metazoa; phylum Chordata; class Mammalia; order Chiroptera; family Phyllostomidae; genus Tonatia; species Tonatia bakeri. Next base: position 117,166 of record PVIA01002467.1, on the reverse strand, counting down.
TAAAAATCATTGAATTCTACACCTTAAGTGAGGGAATTGTATAGTATGTGGTAAAGATGTTCTTAAAAACAAGCAGTAAGTGCAGAGGATAAAAATAAATGTTGCAACTGGGAGGTGGTAGCTAGGAACACTAGGAGGGAGGGTGCAAACTAAAAGGTTGGAAAGAGACTTTATGGATTTTTTTGTTTTAATCCCTTTTCCTTTCTTTTATTCACATGTACAAATACATAGTAATCTAGTTTTATGAAAGTTAGACTTCTCTTCCGGCCAAGATGGAGGCATAGGTAGACACACTGTGCTTCCTCTCACAACCAAAACTAAGGACAATAAAAATTTAGAAACAAAAAAAACAACCAGAACAGAGAGAAATGAAATGTACGGAAGTCTGACAACCATTCATCCAGACCACTAAGAGGGGTGGAGTTGGAGGCCTACATAGAGGGGTCGAGGGGTTCCAGCAGGAAAAAATGGTGGTTGGCAGATGCAGGCTGCAGTTGGCAGACCCCAGACGCACTGGGGCAAGTAATGAACCTGGTGGTAGACCCTGGGCATGGTGGTAGACCCTGGGCACGGGAGGGAGCGAGCAGACCCAGTGAGGCGCACAAGGCAGCTGGCAGTCCGCAGTCATACATTCAGGACCCATCCTTTTAAGCGACCAAGAGATAGCCAACCTGTCAGAAGCACAGTTCAAAGCACTGGTGATCAGGATGCTCACAGAACTGGTTGATTTTGGTCACAAATTAGATGAACAAATGAAGGCTACAATAAGTGAAATGAAGGAAAATGCACACGGAACCAATAGTGATGGAAAGAAAACTGGGTTTCAAATCAGTGGACTGGACCAGAAGGAAGAAAGCAAGAACCAAACAGAAAAGAATGAAGAAACAAGAATTCAAAAAAATGAGAGGACATCTTTAAACATTCCAACATCCGAATTATAGGGGTACCAGAAGGGGAAGAGGAAGAACAACAAATTGAAAACTTATTTGAACAAATAATGAAGGAGGACTTCCCCAATCCAGCAAAGGAAATAGACTTCCAGGAAGTCCAGGAAGCTCAGAGAGTCCCAAAGAAGTTGGACCCAAGGAAGCACACACCAAGGCACATCATAATTACATTACCCAAGATTAAAGATAAGGAGAGAACCTTAGAAGCAGCAAGAGAAAAGGAGACAGTCACCTACGAAGGAGTTCCCATCAGACTGTCAGCTGATTTCTCAAAAGAGACCTTGCAGGCAAGAAGGGGCTGGAAAGAAGTATCCCAAGTCCTGAAAGGCAAGAACCTACATCCAAGATTGCTCTATGCAGCAAAACTTTCATTTAGAACGGAAGGGCGGATAAAGTGCTTCTCAGATAAGGCCAAGTTAAAGGAGTTCATCATCACCAAGCCCTTATTATATGAAATGTTAAAGGGATTTATCTAAGAGAAAGAAGATAAAAAATATGAACAGTAAAAAAAAGACACCAAACTCACAGTTATCAACAACCACATCTAAAACAAAAGCAAACTAAGCAAACAACTAGAACAGGAACAGAACCACAGAAATGGAGATCACATGGAAGGTTGTCAACAGGGGAGTGGGAGGAGGAGAGAGGGGAGAAAGGTATGGAGAATAAGTAGCGTAGATGGTAGGTAGAAAATAGGGGGAGGGAAAGAATAGTATGAGAAATGTAGAAGCTAAAGAACTTATGACACATGGACATGAACTAAAAGGGGAGGTATGTGGGTGGGAGGGGTTGGGCAGGGTAGAGGGGAGTGAAGGGAAAATGGGATAACTGTAATAGCATAATCAATAAAATATATTAAAAAAGAAAAAAGAAGTTAGACTTCTGGGAGCTTCAACGCCTGGAAAGCTGCCCTGTAAAGGAAATAGCTTTAAAAGAAACAAGTCTTCTGAGTTCAGAAAACACCTGCACTAAAGCCACATTTAAAAATAATATTGCTTTAGAAAAGCCTCAAAATAAATCCAGCTAAAATAGAGACCATGAATTCATAATAAAAAGTAAGAAAAGAATGTTTGTGTGAAAAATGAAGCTAAACTTTATATTTGGGAGGTTTTAGGTTATAATTCAATTCCACTGAGCTAATTTTTTGAATAAAAAACCAGTTGATGCTTTTCACTTGGCATAGCCATGCACAGATTTATAGATATGATAAAGATCATAGAAGAGTACAGTAATATATCATTTACCCAGTGTTTGACTTTCAGTACAAATAAGAATTCAGTTTTATAAAAATAATTATGGATGTAATCATTTTTCTCAGTGATCTTTTCTTAGTCTTTTAATATTTGCATCATTCTTTGTTTGAGATACCTGTCTGTATCCTCATAGCTTTTCTCTTTGGTTGTTAACTGGTCTGATGCGTCAGATTGTGACTTGGTACTGACTTTTCTTTTGATCATAGCAGTTTCCAGTATCACCTTTACAGGCTCCCTGGGAGCCTGTTTGTTTCGAGAGATTTGCAGTTTCATTTCAAAACTTACTTGCATTGTTTGTGTTGTTGGTTTGTGAGAACCTTATAGGAGCTGATGTTAATTATTAGAGAGAGATGAGTCAGGGAATTAGTTTCATACAGGGATAATTCACTAGTGGATGTTTTATATATGACAGTCAACTTTGCACCCATATAGCAAATATTCATGTAACATGCAGGTGTGCGATGGGGGTGTAGACTGGAGGTCGGGTGGTACTACATGATGCTGAGAGAAGGGAACTGATTTTCTATATATTGTGGTAATACATACTATAATTCTCTTTCATCAGTGGGGAAACTTATATCTGAAGAGGCCAAATAATTTGCTTAAAATGATACCACTATTAACTCAATTGGGTCCATCTTATTCCAAAGTCTATGTTCTTTTAAAATTACATTATAACTTTTTCTGACAAAAAGGTATAGATATATGGAAAAATCTATCTCTTCTCATCAGCCAATAACATGTGATTTACAGTTTTGATATCACTTAGACTAAAGGCATTGTAGAATAAATTATACTAATATCAACTATTCATTAGACCTTAATATTTGTGATAGCCAACAGTGATATGATGCTTGTTAGTTTATAAAAGCACTTTTACATCAGAAATTTCATATAATTCCTATAACAACTGGTGAAGTAATCATCATTTTACTAATGGACTTGGGCTTGTCTAAAAGGAAGGAATTGCATGAATTATGTCCCCACAACATTAGAGCTCAGGCCTTTTGCTTCCAGATCTTTTTGTTTAAATAAATATATTGTATTTATTTTTTTTATTGTTGTTTAATTACAGTTGCCGCCATTTCCCCCTCATTACTCTCTCCTGCCCTACTGATCCCCCCCCATATTAATCCTACCCCCCTCCCCTTGTCTTTGTCCATGGGTCCTTTATACAGAGTCATTGACTTGACCTTTCCCCTTCTTTCCCCATTGTCCTCCCTCCTCCTCTCTGGTCACTGTTACTTCGTTCTCTATTTCCATGTTTCTGGTTCTGTTTTGCTTGCTTGCTTGTTGTGTAGATTAGGTTCCACTTATAGGTGAGATCACATGGTATTTGTCTTTCACCACCTGGCATATACTCTTCAGTTCCATCTGTGCTGTTGCAAAGCACAGGATCTTCTTTCTGCTGCATAGTATTCCATTGTGTAAATGTGCCACAGTATTTTGATCCACTCATTTACTGATGAGTACTTAGGCTGTTTCAAGCACTTGGCTATTGTAAATAAGGCTGCTATGAACATTGGGGTGCATGGGTTCTTTTGAATTGGTGTTTCAGGATTCTTAGGGTATAATCCCAGCAGTGGAATTGCTTGGTCAAATGGCAGTTCCATTTTTAGTTTTTTGAGGAGATTCCATACTGTTTTCCACAGTGGCTGCATGAATCTGCATTCCTACCAACAGTGCTCTAGGGTTCCCTTTTCTCCACAACCTCACCAGCATATGTTGTTTGTTGATTTGTTTATGTTGGCCATTCTGACTGGTATAAAGTGTTATCTCTTTGTGGTTTTAATTTGCATCTCTCTGATGACTGGTGATGCTGAGCATCCTTTCATAAGTGTATGGCCCTCTATTAGGTCCTCCTTGGAGAAGTGTCTGTTCAAGTCTTCTGCCTTTTTTTCCATTATACTACACTACTTCCTTGTAGTATAACAGAGCCCTACAAATACGCATTTTGTAGTTATAAAATGTCCTCAAAACATTACCCTCCATGATGTCTTTTAGACAGTTTATCATATTTAAATGGTGTGTTTTTATGAGATTTTAAAACTGTGTCATGTTACAACTATATACCTTAACATTTCTTTCGTGGATTTGGTAGCATTGTCTATCTTTTTACTTCCTAATACTTAATGATTTACTTTTAAATAGATTAGTTTAAAATGGAAATCTATATAATCTAATTTTTTAATCTATTCTCTATAGAAGCTGAAATCCATCCTCTATCACCATTCTTCAAAATGCAATGGAATGTACCAAGGACTGTATTCCGACGGGCACATAGGACATTCATGGAAGCACATAAAACTGGTCTTTTTGGACACTGTCAATATATAAAGGGACCATTACTTTTGTATAGAGCTGAATCCAGAGTAGTTTTGGTACAGGATCCTCAAAAACAATGGCTGCACTTATCTGCTGCCCAGTGCACGGCAAAGGGAAGGAAGCCACTCGATGCTCATTTACCCCAACTGGGGTTTACTCACCTTAAACAGTGGGAGCAAGATACTTTCTCCAAGAGGGTTGTGTCATCTAATGCTACATCTCCAGGAACTCCAGAAAAAAAAGAAGAACCTGATCCTTTACAAGACAAATCTATTAGTCTTTATCAACGATTTAAGAAAACATTTAGACAATATGGAAAAGTTTTGATTCCAGTACATCTAATAACTTCTGGTGTTTGGTTTGGAACATTTTATTATGCAGCCATAAAGTAAGTTTTTGTTTGGTTGAGCACCTTCCCTATTGTATCAGAATGTTAATCTTCATAATTGTACTAGTGGAAGACCTAAATAGTTTTTTAAATGCTTTAATGTCTTTAATTGTTAGAGAATGACTACTTTTCATAACTTTTTCACATTTTAATAATAATAGCTAACATTTTCTTTCTGTGTGCATCAAGCATTACTAAATTTTTAACTGTATTATTTCATTTAATCCTCACAGCAATCGTATGAAGCAGGTAGTGCAATTATTCCCATTTTATTAATGAAAAAACAGATTAAGTCATTATAACTTTTTCCAGAGTAAGTCAGAATCTGATTTCAAAGCGCATGCTCTCAATCACTGTACACATCTCCTATCAACATTTAGGAAAGCACAAAAAGAAAATCATATTTCAGGAATTTGGCAGCAGTATGAGCTCTTTAATATTTCTTAAAGTGTTCATAAATGTAAGAAAATATCTTTTGATTTTTTATGTGTATGATTTTAGTGGAAAATTAGTAAGATAATTTTGCCAAAGCCTGGTTAATATCTGTTATGGACACAAAATAGAACAAATTGCACACTTAATTATGTCTGATAAATGTCAGTGTTTTGTCTTTTATTCTGATCAGAAGTTAGTTTGTTGTACACTTAAAATTTTGTTAAGAGGGTAGATCTCATGTTAGGTGTTCTTACCAACATAAGATAATTTTTTAAGGTTAATTTTGTGGAGACAACCGTACTTGAACAACAAAAAAATAAAAGAAACTACAAAAAGTGAATTTTGTAGTCCTAGCCTTTTGATATTATAAAACATAGAATTTCTTTTCTAGTTAAATTTCATTTCTTTTCAGGTACATTATATTATTCACACTATTTTTTTAGGAGGAATATACATAGAATCAGCTTCCCAATGATTTTCAGTTTGTTTCTGCCTCTAGCAGAACCCAGCAGGTACCAACCTGTGCATGTTCCTTTGAACCTACTTTGTGTGGGCTTTTCTTGTACTGGTCTGGATGTGACCAAACTCTGTCATGAGGGCAATGAGACAGCACATTGTAGACCACTTTGACATTTTAGTAAACTCTCCTAATGGGATTAGAAGTATTTTATACTTTGCAAAAGTCTACTGATTTTCAGTGTTTGGTTATATTTACTACTTGATATTAATATTAGTAATATGATAGTTCTGTATTTGAAGCTTACACCTTGGAAAATGTTTATTATTTAAAAGATGATGGGCCCTGGCCAGTGGCTCAGTTGTCTGGGAGCATCCTTCATACACCAAAAGGTTGTGGGTTTCATTCCCTGTCAGGACACTTACCTAGGTTGCCAGTTCAATCCCCGGTCAGGGCGTATACCTAGGTTGTGGGTTCAATCCCTGGTCATGATGTGTACAAGAGACAACTGATTGATGCTGCTCTATCACATTGATGCTTCTCTCTCTCTCTCTCTCCCCCCTTCTCTCTCTCAAATCAATAAAACATATCCTTGGGTGAGGATTTTTTTTTCTAAAGATGAAGCAAAAAGACAGTAGAATTAAAATTTACTTATTCTTGGGGAAAACAGGATTAGAGATGTTTCTTTACAAAAGTTCTAAAAGGATTTTTTTTAACCTGTATAATCAATGCTGTTTTGTTTCTCTTTTTTATCTTTTCTTATTTAATTATATCTTTCTTTATTATGTATTGTTTTCTTTTAAGAATTGATTTTTTTCTTCACAGAAGGTCCTAGTATGTACACTTTATGGAATTGTCTGATGACATTTTCTGGATGTATAATTTTTATAGAAGTCTTCAAAACTTCCTTTTGTTTATTAGCAGAGCATAAAATTGTATACCATTTTGCATAAAAGTTATTATAGGCATTCAGTTTTGATAATTAATGACTTTTTACATATTAAATTTTCTTTTTTGAGCCACTGAGGATTTTTCTGACTTAATACTGTGGAAAATGACATGGGTAATACTTGCTGCTTCTGCTTTCCTTAGGCTGCCCTTAATAAGCATTTAGTCTCCTGGCCTTAGATGGAGAAATCTAAGTTTTTAATTAATTGAATATGAGAGTCTCATTTGGACTATTAAAAAGAGTACTTTTGTCCCTTTTATTTTTCCTTCTTTAGTTAAAGATTTCTATAACTAAAATAATTAGATCCCAAATAACCTACTGATACTAATGTTTCTTAAGATTTTTTGCAGTGCTATCTGGCACCTGAGGCAGTTGTAACATTTTTCCATCCCCTGTGGAATGCACCTTTCTTAGTTTTATCCTTCCCCTTCTTTTCTGCAGAACATTTGTGTGTAAGCATGGTGATAAGACTGTCCACTTTGAAATCACATCCCTTCCCCGTCATAACTTGTCTTTGGCTGTTTGCCAGCATAAGAATGAATTCTGTTGCCAGATCCATTACTATTGCCCAACTAGGACTTCTTGTTCAGTTTTGTTATAGCTGAAAGTTTGTTATAGATGAAAATATTCATCTCATAGCCTAAAATTTGTATTTTGTAGGATATGTTGCTTCCCAGAACAGTCCTTAGTGTTTCTGTTGAATCTTTACTACTTCAGAAATTGAAAGTTGATTCGTTATAAGTGAAGATCTTATCGCAAGTAATACTTAAAAATAAGGATTTAGGATATGATTGAATAGCAATGTATCTTTCATTGTGAGATGTTTTTGTTGTGAAATTGGAGTCGATTGTATTAAATACAGGGTTTTAAAATTTTAACTGTCAAGAGGCTGGCTTTATTTTATTTAGTGTTAGCTAGAAAAAGTTCTCTGTATTTGCTTGATACCTACTTACTATTAAAAAAAAGAAAAAATAGTTTGTAACTTGAAGGTTGGGCATTAGAAGTCACACTGCATTACTGACCAATGTTTGTTTTAGTCACTCTGACAACTAGCATGCTCCTTTGCTAGTCAACATAAAGTAAGATGCCATTCTTTATTTAGTTAGCTTAGTGATAAAGATTTCAGACTTTTAAAGCATTTTATTTCAGGGAGATCTAAATTGTTCATGCTAACAGATTTTATTTAAACTAAGCTTTGTTGTCACTTCTATCTGGCAAAAGCTTGCAGTTATATTTTGTCTTCTAACCAGAAGTTCTCTGTTTGGTCAGTTGTTGCCTCTGTGATGATGGCTTTGTCCCTGTGTTTAGATGCCTCATGTTTTGGGCCTCAAATTCCTAAAGAAATAAATCCACTCTGAGGCAAAGTCCTGACTGATTTTCACTGCTCTTTATCTAGACTGTGAATGTGCTTTGGCCCTTGTGTGTTTCTGCATCAGTAGAAACATCCATAAAGCTGACAGTTTGTGAGGCAGAGATTTTTGTCAGGCTGTGGGAAGATAAGAGTAATAAGTGACAAAAAGTGCATATTGTTTGAATCAAACTCTCATTAATACTTCATATGTAGCAATTCCAAAGAGAATGAAAATTCTTTTTAAAAATCAAGTTATCAAATCAGTATTTTAGAAATAAGCAGAATGAGGTGCTTTTTTCCTTTATTTTATAAAATATACTTATGCAAGGTGTCCAAGATAATTATTATTTTGGGTTTTTTTTTAAATCACCCAGTTTTGCCTTAGATTTGGCCAAATATTTGTCTTCCCCCCCTTCACAACATGCTGTTAAATATGCAAATTTTACATACTGGGCTTAGTCTGAACAAGGAAATGGTTAATGGAATAATTTTATAAATTGTATTGGTACTGGAAGATAATTAGCATGTTGTGGTACATAGTGACTATTAGATACATAGAATAGTCTTTATGGTTCCAAGTCTTGCTTTAATAGGATTCTCACTAAAAAAGTGGTTTTCAAAGGAAATGATAATAGGGGTAGGAGAAACCAGATTGGATTTGTAATTTATGTTTTCCTCAAACTCTTTAAAGAGTTACTTCAATTATCTGGTTTCCTCTTATAGATAATAGGTAGTTTTCCTTGATGATATTCAACCATATCTTTTGAGTAATCCATAGTTTTTTAGTATTATAGTGAAATCATAGGTAGGGACAACTTTTACCCAGTTAATCAAATTATTTTTTAATATTAAAAATAAATTAGGAGTTTGCAACTACCATAATAATTATGGATCCAGGCAGTTTTCTTTCTGAATTACAAAGAAAGATTTTGTATGTGTACAGGGGAACAATCTGTGGACCCTAACCAAGAATCAAACTTATATCAGTGATGGAACAAACTAATATTTGTTTTTGTTTTGGTGCCCCTGTTGGTGCACCAAAATGAACTGTGCAGAATCCACTGTACAATTTTCCTGCTGAAAAACATTTAATGAGAATCTAATCATGAGGAAATAATCAGACAAATCCAAATTGAAGGATAGTCTACCATGAAACTGGCCTGAAAGCTTTAAAAAAATCTCAGTGTCAAGAAAGACGTAGTTCATTCCTCCTCAACAAAAACAGGGGAGCATTTCTAGAGAAAAGAGACTAGAGAGACATAACCGGATAGCATTAAGGGACATAAATTAGGCCACTTCAGGAAATTTTAATATTAAATAATATGGGACTGGCACAAATAAAATGCCCCTTTTTATTAACAAAACCTTTTATTACAAAATCATAAGCATGTAATTCTGTAATCTAACAGTATCATATTCTAACACAACATATGACAATTTAGGTGAAATATTCAAATTAAAACTATAAATTACTACATCCATATTATTACCCTACCAACCACACTCAAGCAGGCATTATTTCTGCTGGACCTTGTGTTTTATTAACTGTACTATTGCATACGTTAAAATTTTTGAGTGTGATAATTATATCATGCTTATATAGGAGAATCAGAACAAGAGCCTTGTTCTGATTGAGAGGTGAGGGGTCACAATATCTGTTAAAGTACATGGTGAGAAAGAGCACACAAGCATGAGTGAGGGCATGCATGCATGCATGTGCCAATGTAATAAAATGTTGATAATCAGGAAAACTACAAATAAATTAGGGCTTAACATCTCAAATTAGAGGCTTTCTCTGCCTTTTCTCCCTCCAAAAATGTGTTGCAATTTATGGTAATTGTTCTTCACCTCCCTATTAAGTCTGATAATAGCATAGAAGCATCCTTTTAGAATAATTGAAATTTTCATCAAACCCATAGAATCATTTATTCTTTGCATTGTAATACAATAAGTCATATTATATCACTTTTACAATGATAGTATAGTTTGATGTACAATATTAGAGGTAGAAATATTAGGTCTTGAAGTTTGAGTTGGAGCATTCTAAGGAAGTGGCATGTAGTTGAGGAAACTAAGATCAGGTGATTCTGATCCTTTTAAGTTACTGAAAGGTATAAATTTTGCTCTGATAAATGCATCTGTTTTTCTAAATGTCTAATTAGGGATGTCTACATGCAGAAGCAGAAGTTGCACATAGTAACCTATATAACATGACACTGGTATTTGTGTGCATACTGTTCTTCTAGAATGAAATCGAAATGCTTAATTGTGTAGAATTGACTTTTAAACTGGATTTCATTTTGGTGTTTTGAAAATATTCCTAAAAATTTGTGTGGTATAAATTATTTTTTTCTTTTTCTTTAGAGGAGTGAATGTCGTTCCTTTTCTAGAACTTATTGGATTACCTGACAGCGTGGTAAACATTCTGAAAAATTCTCAGAGTGGAAATGCACTAACAGCATATGCCTTGTTTAAGGTAGGTACTATTATAAATGGATTATTCCTCACACTTAACTGATGACATGCTCAGTTCCCCAGAAAATTCAATGTTAACTCTCAGTAGTTCACTTTTGTTATATAGAATATTGCATTTCATCTCTGATATGTCATAATCATAAACATTTAAAATTTTAAATGTAAATATAATGATGGTTTAGGAAAAGTTCCTTGAAAATAGGTAGATCATTCATACCCTGCTCTGATAAGATGTGAAACTAATGAATTTCTAGGGTAGACATCATCTTCTTGACATTTTCCCTATCAATAGTATATTAATTTTCCTTATTTAGAGATTCACATACCACTTGATTTGTAAGTGAAATTTACTATTTATTTTAATGTTTATAATAATTCACCTTCTTACTAAGTAATGTAGTAAAGTTGAATTCAAGTTTTTTTATGTGATAAACCTTAGATTTAGTTGTTAGATGTTATATATGTTTTATTTTAGAAGTTATTAGATTTTATAACTTATCTGGATTTAGATAATGACATCTTTATAAATAGTTTGTATACCTATGGGTCTTTATTTCAGCAGAGGAGACTCATTGTAAGTTGTGGAATTTAGCCATATTAATCTCATTTTTATCAATTGAAATTAACTCTGGGGCTTGTTGTAGCTTCATCCAAAGAAAGAACAAGTAGAAGACATTTGGAATTGATATTATTTTATTTTTATTGTATAAAAATACTTAGAATTTATGGTTTTATAATAGCACTCAGACAAAAGTTGTATTATTCTGTTATTCTAATTAGAATCCTCTAAAATCTTGGGAGATTTCCTCTTATAATTTTGACTAGCAAGCTAAGCTTAGTTGCTGAATTTCTCAATGTTAAAACTTATTAAATTCATAAATTATCAAGTTTATAGTTAGAGTGTATATGATTTAACCTCAGTAAGTTAACCAATTTGACAATGATTTAAACCATTTCCTTAACAATAAATGCACATGCACATTATCCCATGCTTCCATAATATATGTACTCTTATATAGTTCATACCACAATCTTTTTGTTACTTTTATTTTTTTAATGTTTGTTTTCTTTATTTGATTATGAGTGCCCTGGAATTCAGAGTCATGTCTTCTTCTTCTTTGTGTTTTCAGCATGCCTGGTGTTGTGCTTTGTAAGCAAATCAGTGCTGAATGCATGTGTATTGGGTTGGGATTGAAACATGAAACAATGCATGTAGGTAGATATGTTAGCAGTGTTTCTTCTCACTTATCGTTCCTGTGCAAGATGAGAAATGTGGAGGGGGATTCTCTAGGGTATTTACTGTAACCCACAGTTTGTCAAGTAGATTTCTACAAACACTGAGATTTATTGCTTTGATAAGGCAAAGCCACAAAGAGTTGTGGCAAAGATGAAAAAAATAACCTGTAATTATAACCTTGTGGCCTCGGCTAGGATACACTCATAAGCCTCTTGTCCTGTGTTTGAAATGTACCATTGTTTGAGCTGATAAAAATCTTTGAGCCCCTACTGTATGCCAAGTGCCAATTCTAAGTACTGGGAATACTGTAATTAAATAAAACAGCGCAAAATTGCAAAATACCTTCCCTTGTGTAGCTTATTCTAACGATGGGCAGCAGTTGGAGAGACAAAGAAGGGGAAGTTAAAAAAAATACACACACACAGAGTGTATTTAGATGATGATGTGTGTTAAGAAGAAAGACCAAACCAGTGATGGGGGATGTGTTTGTATTGTTGCTTGATGTTTGTTTTTCAGAAGGAGGGTTGCAAGAAGATGAGAGTTAATCAGGCAGCTCTATGGGAGATGAATATCCCGAGCAGGGGAAACCCATGTACAAGATCCCAAGACTGCAGGATACCTGGAGTTTGTGGGGACAAGGGGGAACCAGTATAGCTAGAACAAGTGTGTAGAACCACACACAGAAGAGTGCCACATCGGGGCAGCTTGACAGGCAGTTTTGAGCACTCTAGCTTTTACTCTGATGGTCAGATGGAAAGTCATTGAACAGTTTAGAGCATCCAACCTGTTTTAACAAAATCACTTCAGCTGCTGTATTGAAAACAGTCTCACAGGGGAAGGGTAGAAGCCCAGGAGCCTCCCAGGAGGTTACTGCAGTGGTCTGAGTGGAAGCTGAGAGTGGCTAGGATCCAGATGGTAGCAGGAAGGTAGTAAGAAATAGGTGGATATATTTTGAAAGTATCTAACAGGTTTTGGGCCTGAGCAACTGAAGAATACAGTCATTTCCTGAGGTGCAGATAAGAGGATTTGGGGTAGGATCATTGAACAACAAGAGGTCAGTTTTGGACAGATGTTATTTTGAGATCCTATTAGAAATACAAGTAGAAATGAGTAGGTAGTTGTATATACTAGAATTTAGGGGCAAAAAGTTGAGTCTGGATTTTCAACATGTAGATGGCACTGCAGATGTTAAATTGGACAAGACCACCAAGGGAGTGAAGTGGGTGAAGAAAAGAAAGGGTCCAGGCACTGAGTGCTGTCCCACTGTGTTCAGAGGTAGGCGGCATGAAGAGAAGTCTACAAGAATGACTGGAAAGGGGCAGCCTCTTAGATGGAAAGAAAGCAGGGAAGTAGAGGCATGGAAGTCAAGCAGAAGACATGCATGAAAAGCTGTCTTAGGTGGTGTCATGGTTCACAGCACTCTGCTTGGTGAGGAGAGCAGTTTTTGTGGTGGGGAGCGAAAGCTTGTTTAGACTAAGTTCAAGGGAAAATGAAGAGGAGAAATTGGGGGTAGAGAGCACAAATAGCTCTTTCAAAGAGTATCCAGTACATCTATAGTAGGACTCTGAATTTTAATACAAAAGCCTCAGATTGTGATGCAGACTCTGCTTTTATGATTCTCTTTGACCAGTTTGTCTTCTATGGTATTTAGTTTGGCTCTTACATCTCCAATCAGAGTTCAACCTGTGCATGTCTACAACATGTGTACCATTTTACTACTTGTTGGCCTCATGGAAGTTCTGGCTGGGCTTCCAGACCTTGGGCAGATTATAATGCGGTAGTGAAATTAAACTAAATGCAGTAAAGAAAAAACATTTAACCCATGCTTGCCTCTTACTATCTACAGTAGTTTGATTCTAGTTTAGTTCTAGGTGGTATCTGTAGGTCCGCAGGGTTTTAAGCAATAGAGACCTGCATACCTTTGTTGTTGGTAGTGGTAGTGAGCCCTCTTTGATCTCCCAAGGAATTCCCCTTCCCCCCAGGTTCACTAGCCCACTGTCATAGACTTTAGTGCTGCCACTGTGAACATTCTGCAATCCTGGGACAATGTCTGAATAACAGATATTTATAAAATGAGTTTACAGAAGAAGCCCCCCTTGTTAAGAGGGAGAACCATAACTTCATTAGCCTTACAAAACAAAGTAATTCAAATTGCTTTTGCTTATGATGATAGTTGTAATTAGGTATTTATCTGCCTGTTTGCTTTTTTCTTCAGATTGCAACGCCTGCCCGATATACTGTGACTTTAGGGGGAACCTCCTTCACTGTAAAGTATTTGCGTAGTCACGGCTACATGTCAACACCACCTCCTGTTAAGGAGTATCTACAGGACAGGATGGAAGAGACAAAGGAACTTCTCACAGAGAAAATGGAAGAAACAAAGGATAGACTCACTGAAAAATTACAAGAAACCAAAGAAAAAGTTTCTTTTAAAAAAAAAGTGGAATAGGGTGCCTTATGTAACAGGTTATAAACAGTTCCTGCACTTTAACCCTTTAGAAACATGGGACAAGGATACAACCTTCTGATTATATTTTTAGTTAGTTGCCTAACTATGTCAGCCAGTTCTTTGAGGGTTATTAAAATAATCTTTCTAATGTTAAAAGTCACTAGAAAAATCAGTGTTTTTTGAAAAGAAAAAATGAATCCAGTATAAGAATTTCATATCAATAGCAACATTAAGCAGTGATTAATGTCTTATATGTCAGAGCTCTTTTTCAGGGTCTTCTGAATCAAACTTGCTTTATGTTTTGTTGTAGCTATAATTGAGGTAGACTAAGCAATTGATTTCTTGAATAACAAATGTGGCCATATACAGGAAGTTAATACTGATCTCATCTTTCTGTTATTCATTGAGGTTTTAACTATATTCAGTTCTTAATGTGGAGACAAATTATTATCATCAAAACTGCCTGTGAATAAGAAGATATTTAGTGTTTCTATAAAAATTGTAACAGTTACATACCAGTTTAAGTACAGACTTTATTTGAAGAAAGTTGAATAAAAATTGAGTCATACATGTAAATTAGATGCATTGGTTATATGTAAATGAAAAAAATCAACCATTTAAAAATGATTTTTACCTGAAACTTGTCATAAATCAAATTTTTTAAAGCAAATATATATATATATGGTCATAGTACCTTTCCACCCAGAAAATAAAACTGCCATGAATTATGTTCTCTCCAACTAATTTTTTGGAGGAAAAGTGAAGATAATTATACCTTAAGTTTATTGTGGAAATCACATTATCTTAAGCAGTGACTTAAGCTTATGGTTCTCAAGCAAATGCAGGTTTAGAAGGATGGAAAATGGCACCAGGTTGTCACGGAGCTGACTCACTCTCCCTGTCATGTGGCAGGTCTCTGTGTCTTAGCAAGCTAGTGCTCTTTCTCAATGTCTTCGTTCCATAGTTAATGTTGATCACACTGTGAAAAAAAAATTAAATTGTAGCTGCTTCTTTTTCCCTGATATTTAGTCTTTGCTTGAGTATTTTACTTGAATTTTTTATAGGAAATCTTATCATTAAATTATCTGCTTGGAATGAAATTCAGCCATTGTCAGATATGAAAGTTGCCATGGTTGTGTGAGTGTGTTTAAGGATATCCGTGTCTGTTTGCTTTTGCTTTAACTGATTTTTACTTCCATCCTAACCCTTGGAGGAACATTTAGAAGAGGGAGTGGACTTTTCCTAGACTGTCTGTTGCAACTGTCAGAGGAGCTGCCTGAAATAATCCTGCAGGAATCACTGCTCTTTGGCAGGATTTTTGTATTTAATATTTAGTCTGGTCAGATTTTGAGAATACTTTAAAGGGAAAAAAGTGCTTACATAATCTAATCATTATCTTGGAACACTTCTTAAATTACTATACCTGTGGTTGGGATCTTTCTTTTGTGGGTGGAGCAGAGTGGTAAGGGGAGGGGATAGGACCTGCTGCTATACCACAGGCTAGCTGATCAGGAGGATGGTTTATCTCCTGATACAGAGTTGAACTTGTAATTTCAAATTGGCAGCACAATTTCAAATCTAAATATAATTGACATGGTTTAACTTATTTATTAAAACACATTTTTTCAGGTATCAAATGCTAAGGTATTAACAAATTTCTTATTTATTCTTATTTTTTTAACTACTTGAGCTTATGCCTCTGTTTTAAAATCTTCTTGTATGGAGCTCTACTAAGATACTTTTCTTTCACTGTGCACATTGACATATTTTCCAATGAGGATAAATTGTGGGTTCTTAGAAGTCACTAGTAATCCTAAAACTACTAGGATTTTCCTGAGTACCCACCTTTTGTTCAGTCCATTTGAGTTTTGTTGCTATCCAGTTTCATAATTGTGTTGTATTTATTAAGTAATAGAAAGTGAGATGCTGTTGAGTGCTTTGAAATTCTCTAGTAAAAAAATTCTCTGAAGATGTGAGAAGTTCTTTTGACAAAATTTGGCATCAGAAATAGTTGTGACATGTCAAATGCTGTTGCTAGCATATTGCTAACCTAGTCACTAAAGCAAGCTACAAATAGCTTAAAAGGGGGCACCTTTAATATGTTGTTTTAAGTTAAGTAAATTGTTTGGCTATATAGAGAGTAAATAGATGTAGTTTGCAATATATATAGTAAACCCCATTTCATGTACAGTCATTATCCTTTGCACTAATTGGGCCATAACTTCTGTGATCTCCAAGGGAAAGAAGCGCCCCCTGTCTGATCAGCATTTAAGTAGGATGTGTTGACAGGGTAAAGAGGCTATGACTGAGATTTAACTTATATAAAGTGGATAAAAAGGGTTTGCTCAGCAAATTAACAATTGAAATGGAAAAGATCATGTAAGAGACATTGTTTATTCAAGAATGATAACAAAGTCAACCTTTTAAAGTACAAAAAAATGTCTTTTACTGAAACCTTTTGCATACAAGTGCTGTTTACATATTTCAACAAAGGAAAAAAAGAACGCATATATTGAGATGACCTCCCACCAAGTAGTGAAAAAAATAAAATTATGCCTTCAACTATCATCTTCAGTTTATTTATTTTTACAGAATCTACTCCCCCCCTCCATTTATTTACAAGTGGAAGAAGGTACTACTTTGGTCCTTTATGCTCCGGTATGAAATGAGCTATTGGCTGTCTTTAGAAGATAACTCCAGGAACTTAAAAGACTTTAATAGTTTGGGCAAAAGAGGTATTTGAAGAAAAGAAGCAAGTTGTGTATTAGACCCATGTAGCTTTTTCCTGTGTCCTTTGCACTGGTTCAGATGGCTTCAGGATTTCTTAACCAATTCAGACATTATAAACAATTGCACTGTAAACTATGGTGATGGTAATGAAATGGACAGAAGGTGATTTTAGCAAATAAGGCAGAAAATGTGAGTGCATCTTTTGTGGCATTTTTGAAATTATACCATATTTACAAAATGTGTAAGATACATATTTCTGAATTATTAAAGAATTCTTTATGAAAAATACTTGTTTTCATGGTAATGTAGATATATTTTTTTTCTGTCGGCTACAGTTCATTTTTTTAAAATGAGGACCTTCATTTACTTCAGATTTTCAAAACTGAGTCTCCATAAGGCCTAAGCTAAAGTAAATTAAATGTTAACCCAAGTTGGTTGAAAGTGTTTTTCAGGTCAAAAGCTTACTACTTACAGTTTGACTTTATCTGTGCAGTGATTGACAGTGCATCAGATTACATTTGCCTAGATACTCAAATAACATAGGAGGATGCATATAGAAAAATGTAGGCCTCTGCACTGCCTTTGGATTTAAACACCTGAACCAGAAATCTGTAGAAACAGAAGTAGATACTTTTAATTATCCATTCTGCAAAGATTAACTTTGTTAAGTTTCTTTTGGTCCATCTATATGTTATGTAGTAGTACCAAGCTAGTATTAAATAGAATTCCAAAAGATTCTGCAGCAGGTACGTGAAGGTACAATAGACTCAAGACTTCATTCTTCCCTTAGAGACGAATGGTCTAGAGGACCCACTCCTCAGAATTCATCATCAGTCATAAATTTTGCCCTGGCTCTCTGATAATTGAAAGATTGAGAAATGCTAAGTCATGCCAATTGGATGTGTTTTCCTCTATGAGAGTTTTCCTTTGTGACTTCATGTTAGGTTGGCTTATTTTTAACTAGACAAAACAAGTTTTTGATTGTCTTGCTTCTTCAGGGGTAAGCTTTGAAAATCAAGCCATATTCTTCCCTATGCATCACTGACTGTCACCAACAATAATACCATGATTATCTTGTGGCAATTATCTGCTTATTTTGGTAGAAATTATCTTCTTAGTAGAAAGACTGCATCTTGATTTCAGAAACCTCAGGGCAGTGTAACACTCTCTTTATTCTGTCACTTGCTTGAATAATCATCATGGGGAGGCATACAGGCTGCCCAAGTCAGTCAGTCTCAGATCAATTAGCTTCTCCTTACAGATGAGTGCTTGCAGAGAGTAAGATGAAATAGAAGATACCCTCAGATTGTGTTTTCTCTGGGACAACATGGTCCATAAGAGCAGAAGTCATGGGATGGTTAAAAAATGTTCCACATGCTACCAAAATCAAAATATATCCTTGTTCTGTCCAAAAGTGAGGATTGCATAGACCTTTTGTTTTTCTGCCTCCCTCTGTCCAGCTTTTCCTGGTTTGAATTTTGACCATTTAAATATTAGAAAACTCTTTGAAGTGAGACAGAAAAAGGCAAGTTTGCACATGAGCATGCCTCACTTTCTGTGTGGTGGCACGCCAGTTCTCCCTCTCCGTCCTAGTGGGCGGATCCACACAGCCCAGTCTTCCTAAGAGTGGGACAGTAAAATTAGTTGTTTCCCGACTTTTTAGTTTAGTGCATGGTGAAATTCAACCTTTTATTCTATTATAATAATTACATAAAGATTACTCTGACCATATCACATGAAATAATGGCAATTCTTTATCTTCCCTTATATCAACTAGGCCCTTAAAACTGGAATTTTTTTTTAAAGAACAGCACTTTCTCCATATATAAAAATATCTGTTATTAACTTGTATACACCTGTAAGTACTAGATTTGAGATTCTGTAATGACTGAAATATACTTTGTATATGTTTTATTGAATTTGAGTCAGTATTTTCTTTGAACACAATATGGTGACTTAATTGTCTCTTGCTTTTCTCTTCTAAGAATAGTGGCTACTTTGGTTCTCTTATGCTCAGCATGCCAAAAGCATGTTCTATGAAGTCCTCAAATGCCAACCATTCTGACTGCCCTTCACTTCTGTCTGGAGATAGAATTACAGGGCTTGGTTGCCATGGTACTCCATTAACATGCACTTTTTATTCCCCTTTTGAAGATGCAGATATGGTGGGCGGCAGTTTTGCATTCCTCACAGAAATAAGGGACAAGTCTTCGTTTCCATAAAAAAGCTGAAAATAGTATTTTCAAACACTTAAGTTCACAAAACATATTATACAAACTTTTGTTGAGAAATCTAGGCCATTTAGTAAGTGCATTATTTTGGAAGGATTTTAGATGAATAGGAGTTTTGAGTCAAATCCCAGGCTTACAGAGATTTTATATAGAATTTTGCCTTTAGGAAACTGAGGCCAATACTTTTACTTGGAGCATGAGAAGAGCTGGAGCTGAAAGTCAGATCTCGATTTCTAGTTAATATTTTTCCTCTCATCCACACTAAGATAAAGCAAGTCCATACTTAGGGGCTTTTGAAATTCTTTGTATTTTTGAAGCTAAAGCCAATTTATTAATATTCCTTACCCTCGTTCCAATTGGTGCCTTCCATCTTTAGGCTTATAAAGACTTAACAATTTCTCTTTAATTCTTTTAGATTCTGTTTTCAACTTTCTCTTTAGAATGTTAGGAAGAGGAGAGAGTAAGCTATTCTGTTATCTCGTGTGTGATTACAGAAACGAAGCATTCATTTATTTCTCTTGCTCCAGTTTTATTTTCCTCTCGGGAGGTTCACCGTAGGCCAGTTCAGTGCCAGCATCTTGTTACTATTTAGGCTGACCTTGGCAAAGCAGTTAGTAGCTATTTTCAAACACCCAAATCTATGCTTGAGAACAAGTAATCTAAACTTTGGTAATTAGATCTAGTCTCTATACATCTGTACATGTTTAATATTTCATATCTCCAAAGAGGATTTGACCTCAGGAAATACTCTCTTGCCCCCTTGGTAAAAAGTGAGTTTGCTTTTCCCTATTGCCTCTGAACAGAGGGTCATGATAATGGTCATGATGTCTGAGCCTGTATTTGTGGCATACTTTGAACCAGCTCAGATTCGAATTTTCCATTTACTTTGGGTCAGTCACTGGAACAGCTGAAGTGATCAGAAGCTGGCATTGGTGGAAAATTTTTATCACTGAGGTTTAGTATATCCCTGATTAGGAACTTTAGTTTTCACAAAAAGATGGGTTGACCTCTCTGAAGCCCATGAAAATGACCAATGTTAAGCCTTGGCACTTTATACACCATGTAGAATGGGAGAAAAAAAGCTGTGTTTTTGATAGTGTCATCGTTACATGGGCTCTGTTCAGGGGATGGTGTCCAATGGGCCTGATAGGCTAAAACTTGCTGAGCTGCATTTGCCTTGTGTCCTGTCACTCACATGTAGGGACTATGCCCAGCACACTTCACAGATTCACAGCAAGGGTGGTGAGAACTAAATATTCTATTATGGGCAGCGGCTCTCCATCTGAATGCAGAAGTTTGAGTGGGCGGCAGCATCCTGCCTCCTCTCTCTAGCTGTTAAGCTCATACCTTCACAGATGGAGATTAGCCAATAGTGAAAGAAATGTCAGCATTGAGAAAAGGAGAACATGTATGTTTGGAGGAGGTTGATGGTGAGGCAGAAGACCCACTGCTTGTGGATTGTATTCCAAAAGAGACTGATTGTGCTAATATTAGCAAAGAGAAGTGAATGTGGCATGGGTCCTAGAAGTGAAAAGGCAGAGATGGGAAGTGCAAGATCCTAGCACTTGGAGCCTAAGGTTCACCCAGGCCTAAACTGGGGAAGTGAAGAGAAACACGCTAAGTAACAGTGTTCAAGTCAACATTGAAAACTATTCTCCCTTTGGAATTTCACATTTTATTACTAAGGCTGTAAGAAATACACCCCTCACCGCACAATATAGTTTATTAACAAAAAATACTGTGTATGTCTAAAATGATGGGGAAAAAAACAAGTGTGTTTTCCTTAAAATCTATGGGAAGGAAGTTTCAGGCCTGGTGATTTAGTCTTCACCTTGCTGTCAGGTACTTCAACCCTATATGGAACTAATTGCTGGAGCATTAGAATTGGTACCTGTTTCAGTGGCATTTGAAGCTGCAGTGGTTATCGGAGAGAGTATTCCAAGGCAAAGTGCTATTTACAAGTTTGTAGTAATTGGGCAAAAAAAAATTTTTAATTAAGCCTAGAATACAAAAGTTACAGCAAAGCAGTGACAGCTCTCTTCATTGTTGAGGGTCTTGCATAACAAGCACACCTGCTCCTCCAGAATTCCTAAACACTTAAAGACAACTACCCTTCAGGGGCTTTAGCTTGAGGCAAAGCTAATATTTGAATCATCCAAATCTGTGGGCTCCAAAGCCTGTGTTGTCATTTAACTAAATGGGAAATTTCACAGAAGTGGGACAGATGCTAAACTACCTCTGAATTCCAGGCTAAACTCTGGCATGACAAACAACCCTCACTCGTGGTGGAGAATAGGCAAGGGGATAGGGTGGCCCACCCTGGTACAATGACAGACTGGACATTTATCCTTTGGTTCCAAAGCATGCTTACTCTGTTTGCTAGGACATTTTGTACCTACAGATGCCTGCTAACAATAGTAACAGTACAACTGTATACATGTAAATGGCTTTGTAAACAGGTTAAGTTGTTACACAAGAGCTACTTACTGTAATTCAACTATTTGTCAATATATATGAATGTTTTCCAGTAAGGCCTTTCAAATTCTGTATTTCAGTCACCACTATGCTGTGATCAAATGAGAGTGGAAAGTGGGGTGAATGAGGTTTGTTCTATAGGAACAAAACCTGAAGTCTGGACAGAAACATGACATTAAAACAAAGAACTTTATAAATGAAAAGTTTCTACTTTTTGACTGCTATTTTAAAATGTACATTTTAGAATCCATTCAAAACAAAACATCAAAACAGTGTAGTGAGAGAAATCTAATTATGATGTTCTAAGTAACAGACTTATAAACTCTTCTGTGCAAGTATCAGAGTCAGAAAGTGGTGTTTTTATTCCAAGGCTCACTCTGGATGGATATCTGAAAGAAGATTCAAGCAAGCCTTGCATGTCTAGAAGTTCCCCTCAGGGTGCAGGGAGAGGGCAGCCTGAGTGTGACTGGTGGTTGACTTGCTTAGCGGTCGGCAGTTCTGCTGTTTCAAAGAGAAGCTAATAATGAGCAATCAGGCAGGGAGGGCCAGAGATTGATAGACTTTGGGGTCTGGTGCAGGTGTGCTTCAGCAGCACTGAGGTCCAGTGAAAAGTTTCCCACATTCCCACACTGGGGTATGAGGAAGCCCAAGCAGGACTGGAGACCATCACCAAGAGGAGGAGGTGTTGGGCTCCCTGTGTGTCCTGTACTGAGTGTAATTCTGTCTGAAAAAAAATGGTCCAGAACTTTTTTTCTCTACCTGGTCCCCAGTGCCCGGTGCTTTCAAGGATTGTGGTGTGCACCATCATAGAGGCATGAGAGCGGCACTCCAGTGCTCTTTGGTCCCTATCATTTCAGCTCTAGTCTGGATGGACAGTTCTTGTGGATACTGGCCCCTTCCAGGCATCAGTTATCTGTTTTTCTGCCTCAGGGCTTCTTCTGAAGTCTTCAGAGCCTGCTCAGTCTACAGCCAGGACACTGGGATTGGTGTCCCCTGCCTCCTGTCCTTTAAAATTACAGCCTACATGGTTTCTTGCTGTCATACTAACCCCTGTTGCCTAGAGTGGAAACCAGTACAAGAATCTTTACTGTCTCTCCCTCCTTGCTCATTCACTGGCTTCGTCCTCTGGGAACAGCTTCAGATAAGCTACCTGCATCCAGATCTTTGGCCCAGTCTTTGCTCTCAGGAGACACCATACTGAGTCAGCTACCACAGATGACATTTGGTGCAGACTCCTATGGCAGAGGGGTGGGAGGGTTTCACTGCTGTTTCCCTGTTGTGACAGGAAGACCTCAGGGTTTACTGTATAGAATCATCACAGGAATCTCAAGCCCTGAATCCCCTCATTTCTTTTGAGAAGAAAGAACTTTCTGTGTGAGGAAGGTTTACACTAGTCTTGGCTTCACTTAAGGATAGCAAGTTTGGGAAAATTTTTTTAGTATTTCTCAAATCTGTTGAATAAGGCTATAGAATTTATTCCAAAGCTTAGTGATTGATTGGTCAGTGACTATTTGCTGTTTTAAGGAAAATAAATCCTCCTATTATAGCTATTTTTTGTTACAACTTTCTAATTCCTTTTTAAAAATAACCTTAAATTAATTCAGAATCTAAAATGGGTGTTATGACTAGAGTTTTTATTATTTTTTTATTTTTTAAAGATTTATATTTATTTATTTTTAGAGGGGAAGGGAAGGAGAAAGAGAGGGTGAGAAATATCAATGTGTTGTTGCCTTTCACACACCCTCTACTGGGGACCTGGCCTATAACCCAGGCATGTGCCCCAACTGGGAATTGAATTGGTGACCCTTTGGTTTGCAGGCCAGCACTCAATTCACTGAGCCACACCAGCCAGGGCATAGAGTTTTTAGCTTTAATTGTGTAATTGAAATGGTACCTTTAAGATTTTATTTTTCAAAATTCATTACTAACATAAATGCAAGAACAAATTATATTTCCCATAACCATGCTGAACTTACTTATTCTAGTAGTTTGGTATATTGTGTGAGGTTTTGTACATACACAATCATGTCATGTGTGACTCCATATTTTTATTTTATTGATTATGCTATTACAATTGTCCCACTTTTTCTCCCTTAATTCCCTCTCTGCCCTGCACCTGCCAACCCTCAGCATTCCCCCTCCTTAGTTCATGTCCATGGGTCGTACGTATAAGTTCTTTGACTTCTGTTTGCTATACCATTCTTAACCTCTCCCTGTCTATTTTATGCCTACCAATTATACTTCTTATTCCCTGTACCTTACCCAACCATTCTTCCCTTCCCCCTCCCCACTGAAAGCCCTCCATGTGATCTCTATATCTGTGATTCTTTTCCTGTTCTAGTTGTTTGCTTAGTTTTTGTTTTACTTTTTGTTTTTTAGGTTCAGTTGTTGATAGTTGTGAGTTCGTTGTCATTTTATTGTTTATAGTTTTTTATCTTTTTCTTAGATAAATCCCTTTAACATTTCATATAATAAGGGCTTTGTAATGATGAACTCCTTTAACTTAACCTTATCTGGGAAGCACTTTATCTGCCCTTCCATTCTAAACAATAGCTTTGCTGGATAGAGTAATCTTGGATGTACTTGCCTTTCATGACTTCAAATACTTCTTTCCAGCCCCTTCTTGCCTATAAGGTTTCTTTTGAGAAATCAGCTGACAGTCTTATGGGAACTCCTTTGTAGGTAACTGTCTCCTCTCCTGTTGCTGCTTTTAAGATTTTCTCCTTATATTTACTCTTGGGTAACTTTTGATGTGCCTTGGTGAGTTCCTCCTTGGGTCCAATTTCTTTGGAACTCTCTGGGCTTCCTGGAGTTCCAGAAAGTCTATTTCCTTAGATTGGGGAAGTTTTCCTTTATTATTTGTTCAAATAAGTTTTCAACTTCCTGCTCTTCCTCTTCTCCTTCTGGCAGCCCTATGATTTGGATACTGGAGCATTTAAAGTTGTCCCAGAGTTTCCTAAACCTCTCCTCATTTTTTTGAATTCTTGTTTCTTCATTCTGTTCTGTTTGAATGTTTATTTCTTCCTTCTTTTCCAGATCATTGATTTGAGTCCTGGTTTCCTTCCCTTCACTGTCAGTTCCCTGTATATTTTGCTTTATTCCACTTTGGGTAGCCTTCATTTCTTCCTTCATTTTATGACCAAGCTCAATCAGTCCTGTGAGCGTCCTGATTACCAGTGTTTTGAGCCAACCATCAGATAGGTTGGCTGTCTCCTCGTTGCTTAGCTCATTTTCTGTGTTTTTGATCTGTTCTTTCATTTGGGCCATATTATGTTGTAAGGAAGGGGCCTTAGGTATTCACCCAGGTGAGGCAAACCTCTTTGCTGCATAGTGGTCCTGTCTGTGGGGAAGGCATCAGAAAAGGAATAATAGGCTTGCTTGCTCTGCTCTAGCCCACTTTTCAATGAACTGTTTCAGGTGAGACTGGGAATTTTCCCTGCCATGGCCACCTCCCACAGTAGTTTACAGCTAGCTTTGAGTCTTTAGTTTGCCATTCAGTCAGCCCTGCCTTGCCCATGCAGTCCGCCACCTTGTTGTTAGTCCTCTAAGCCAGCCCCACTTCACCTACACACTCCGCTGCCTTGCCATGCATCCTCTCCACTCAGCTGCCTATCTCCCACCCTTCTACCAGTCTGGGTAAATGTCTCTTTAACTGCTTGTTTGTCAGTTTCACACAGTTTGATTTTCTGGCACATCTGGAGGTTTAGTTTTTAGGTTGGTTGTATCCTTCTTTTGATTGTGTGAGGAAGCGAAGTGTTTCTACCTACGACTCCGTCTTGGCTAGAACTCTGGCTTCTCCCACATTCTTATTTAGAGCTTAAAGATAATACAATTCTAATCTCTTAGGGAAGGAAATTTAGAGTCCTTTTGCTACACTATCACAGACTGAAAACCTCCAATGCCAGGGACCTAAACCTCTGAGCATCTGTCTCACTGCTGAACAGTTATTATTGTTAGAAATCTTGTTCATGCTTTGGGCTGAGCTGACCTTAGTTTCTCTGTGACAGCCATCCATAAACTTGATGACAAGTACAAATTCCTCCCCATGCATCTCAGCTGAGGTGAAGCAGCTCTCAGTGGTACCTGTCATGAGATACCTGAGCAGAATCCCTGAATGGTCTGTGGAGAACGCAGAATTGAGAAAGAATAATATGATATAATCTACCAGAATTGTTTGTAGCAGAATATACTGAACTTTTTAAAAAGAATGAATGAAAGCTGAATGGAAAGTTTAGTTATGGGACCATAGAAGTGTTCTTTTGAGATGGGTTTTAAAACACATGTAGTTTTATTTTCCCCACACATGTGCTTTGTTTTTGAAAGATTAAAAACCAAACTAGGAGACACATATATATCACTGATTGCTTTTAATAATTTTGTGCTATGGTTTGACCACAGCATTAAGAACAAGCAGAAAAAGCTGATTTAATAACTTTAACAGCACTTAGAGCAATGTCTTTCTTTAAGAGTATTACAATTACAGACCTTAGGTCTAGGAACTACATCACCATTGCTCAGTTAAAAAGAAGCAGATACACAACAGTTGGAAACTTTTTTTTTGTATATAACCGGGAATTATGTTGAAAAGTAAGCACAAATGGCTGTTTAAAAATACTTTAATGACTTCTGATTATCATAGTTCACATGATCAACTATTGAAAAGTTCAAATACAATTGTACTTTTTTTAGTAGGCTGCTTTATAATAAAAATTAAATGAACTAAATACTGTGAATAGTATTACATATTTTAAAAGAGCTTTAAACTAGACAAGTATACAAGTAGAAAATGCGATTTTGAAAGCCATGAAATGAAAAGTAGCAATATACCAATAAGCACATTAAAATGAACCAGTATGATAAACAGTAAAGTTTAAGCCTCAGTTAGATCTGTAGAAAGGAAACAATGGTGTGGTAACAAATTTTAGTACCTCTGAGTCCAAAACATTCTCTGATGACACCCACTCAAACAGTCCTTCCAGGAGATCAAACTGGGATGGGTAAGGGTGTTGTTCTGAGCAGTAATGAGCCTCTGTTCATAATATTGAATCACGGGGGAGCCCTACAGTATAAGATGGAGCAGACAGAGGGGCTGGACAGATGGAGAGCACACGAGATAATGATCTTTCCATGGTCCTCCCAAAAACAGATAATAAAAGAAGGGCTGACTTTCAGTCCATTCAGCATTGAATTGTGTTGTAGAAGCATTTTCAGTTTAAGGATAATTGGTAACAATTTGCTTTCTGGAGGAAAAGGATATGACCCTATCGTGATTTTCAAAATCAGAACATAAACAGAGCAAATAAAAACCATGGAATTTATTAGAATTAATACCCTCAAGTAACGGAATACACTGGAAATATGTATCAAATGGGTAAAATTTCACTGATGGCCTTTATGGACCACACTGGAAAGGATGCTCACACACATGATTCAACAGTGGTTTAGTGAACATGCTGTTATAGGATTTTAAAAAATATATTAGGATATTTGAAGATAAATGCAGAAGTCACAGTCAGACACTAAAAACTGAGCTGGAAGCAGACACTGTGTAAGAGAGGGGAGACACAGCACGCAACTCCAAACATAATCCCTAACTAGTAACCAAACTTAGTTTATTTCTTGGGTCAAGATCTCCATGAGACACCAAAAGAAATGGATGTTAAGATTCTTCACTTGGCTGGCAGATAGCTAATTCTCTGCTAATGATAACCTACTATCCATAATGACATTTTTTTGAAGAATGGGGTCTTCTCTGATGTGAATTCATTTTCCCTGAGGTATTCTTTCCCTACAAACTTCCCTGTCATTTTATTGGCTCCACAGCTTCAACTTGTCAAAGGAAAATGCAGAGGGAGACTTGGGACATAGTTATAAATATCTCTGTACTGAACTAAGTCCTCTGTCTGCTGCAGGCTCATGTACTTTGGATGTAATTTTTGCAATTTTAACAAAATGTGCACTTTCTCTTGGGTCTAACACATCATTATCCTTCAGACATAATGTCTTTTCATAAAACCAGTTGAAAAATCAGATTTTTTCCTGACTATAACTAAAACTGGTCCAAGTAAGCACTAAAAGAGATGAAAAGAAGCAGCATCTAGTGGTAAACAAAAAGCCATGGAATTAAAAAAAAATTAATTTCTAAAGTGTTTTCACAGCAAAGATGCAAGTCTCAATTACTATACATATGCTGGTCACAAACTAGCTTGCTTGTTCAGACTTCTTTCTCTTGTGTTATAATATTGATATTTAATAGGAAAATAAACTACATAGACTTTTATCTGTATGCATCCATTTGCAAATTTCCTTACAAAAGAGGACAAAGCACATAGGCATTCACAAATTCTATGCCATTTCTGTTAAAATTGGTATCTATACATCATATTACAGTATTAACAATGTTTCTTCTACCCATTGGGTAGGATATGTGCATAATATATTCAAGTTATATACAGCACCTTACAAATAAAAACATAGGAAAAGACAGACAGCTGAAGAAGCACCATTGTAAGTGAGGCACAACAAAGGTGGAGCACAGAGTATAGCAGTGGTGGGGTTCAGTTCTTATGTCTGTTAACACCAGAACATGAGACCATGTGGTTGTTTAAAACCTACTGACATACAGAGCTCTCTGAAGTGACATGGATCTGCATAATACGCATGTGTTGTATAGCAATAATCTCTGTATAGATCCAAGGCCCACCACAGTATACTTAAGCACACACTGAGGAAGGAAAGAAAAGGATGAAGGGAAGATGGTGCTTTCTTAGCAAGGCATCCTACTCAGGACAACCTCCTATCACAGTCAACCTGAAAGCAGCAGCAACAACAGCAAATAACTGTCTAATTCTGGCAGAAATCATGAATTTAAAATATGCAAAAGATGCAGCACTGTGGGTAGTACAATAACATAAGCTGAAGTGTAGGATATCTCAAGGCAGGAGAGTACTTTCCATTTTCCAACCACCTCTCTGTTCTTTGCTGCCACAAGGCCTCCTTTAAATCCCTAAAAGTTAGGTGAGTGCAAAGCTGTCGGGACTATCATTCATGACCTAGGGTGAAAGCAAAGTTTCTTAATTTGTGACTTTGGTGTGCCCCTGTCAGATACAGTGTTCTTCACAGTGAGGAGGAGGACTTGTCAACTTGTCACCCAAGTTGACAAGTCTTGAAATTTGATCTAAATTTGCCAAGGCTGCAGTAATCTAGGTGAGGGGAAGAAGACTGGAGACTGCATGCCTGCTCTTCAGCCAAGGTTGGGATGCTGGCTGGGAGCGGAAGAGGGCTTGGGGAGTAGTAAGTCACTGTACAAAGGACTGGCGCCAAGCACTGGCATGGTTTTGCTTTTAGTCACTCAGACAAAATTTAAAAAATGAACAAAAACCAAGTATTCTTCCCAGATTTTTTTCCTTCATACACTGCTGAGCTTTCAAAGTTTTAAGAAAAATGAATAGCATACCAATTAACATGCAGTGAATGTTCCCTTTCTTAGCATCAAACCTCAAGGAGTGAGCACCAGCACAGCAAACAATACATGAGGCACCAGGAACACACAGGAGGGACCTGAGTAGCCAAGGCACAGACGGACTTTCCTCTGAGGGGCAGGGGCTGGATGGGTGTATCTCTTTGTTATGGACCAGTATCTGAAGGCCATTACACCAGGACTCACCCTAAAAAGGTCTTCCTTGAGAGAAGAGCAATTGGATGGAAGATACAGGATTGCCCATTTCAGAATGCAACTACTGGTTCTGAGAGGAAGTCAGGGATTTAAATGGATTCGTCCACATAAGAGAAGTTTTTTAAAAGTAGTTGCCTGTTGACACCGCATTCTTATGAAGATAAAGGTGAAGAAGATCTAGTGGAGATAGTTAGAAGCTTAAGACACACTCATCTGTGTACCACATTCTTGTGCTGGTGTTAAAAGGCCTCCAGTTTACTGTTACTAGTTCCTTTCCCATAAATTTAGTGGATATATATGTGTGTGTATCCTCATGACAAATCTTGTAAGTTTTAAATATCCTTCTCTGCTATCTTGAAATTTCTTGTGGACTGTGTGTCTTTGTGTATATGTGATGGGGAGGACACAGGACATGCTTTTAAGCTTCTTTAATACTAAATTTTGGTCAGAAATGCAAAGATACTTTAACTTTTTAAATGCATAATTAGTTTAGCAAAATCTCGTTTGTACTGAGGACTGTTTCAGGGTCTGAAGAACACTACACTTTCTGAAAAAGCAAATATATGCTTGAACACTGTGTTTTTATAAATGGGACTCAGCATGTGTTGGGTTTCATACTCCTGGAAGTCCCTGGGACAAGGAACAAGTCACAGCAGGATGCCCAGAGTATCAGTTCCCACCAACTATTCTTTTGAACAGTGCAATTCTTTGCTTTAACACTCTACTGAAACAACCAACCTATTACTGATTGCCTAAATCATTGCTTTTGAAACTGGGCCCCTGGGCTCCAACAGTACACAGTCTTTTAGAACATTAGGCCCCACTGTGTGAGCTACGCCTTCACAAACACTCCTCTTTCCACAATAGGCCAGTGAGGTGTGGAAAGAGGTACTGATCTAAGTCACCTTTTCCCTGTGTCAAAAGGAAATTATTAATTCAAGGTGAATTAATAATGACCTTGGCTTTTAAACTAATTCATTACTGAGGTCCAGCCTCAAGACCTTTCAAGTCATAGTTTCGTATGTCTCTCTGTCTTTAAATAACTATTTAACTTAAAGGGCAATTCTCTAGAGTGGCCTAATGGGAGGAACCTTTCTTTTGAAGATGATTAAACTCATTTGAATTAAATAATTGTTTTGCCAATTATATGGACATCTGCAAAACAATCATATACTTGCAAAGTGACTAGGAATTGGCAAGTTTCTGACCTTAGGTCATTCTTGCAGCAGGTAGGGAAGTTAAGGATTGTAAAAACATTTTGAGCTAGTTACAGTGTGGGTTCACCCACTTTGCCAAAATTGCAGGCAAGGTGTGGAATGATATAATTAGCTGATCTTGTCAGGGGACACCTGACCAATAATCTACTCCAAACCTCCACCAATGGAATCCTGACTGGGACAAGAACTTCCTAACCTTCCCTGACAGGGTGAGATGGGCTTCATGCTATAAAGATTGCCAGTTTCTTTCAAGCACAGGCTTGTGATACAGGCAATGAGCTGAGTGGTTAGGAGGTTCTGGTCCTGAGTCAAGGCTCCCAGGGCACTGCTCAGTCTTGGGATTCCCACTGTGACTCCCAGTGAACACACTTCCAGACAGACTCTGCAGTATGAGTACCAACCAACTATTGCCCACCTTTGTTCTCTCTCTGAGAGTTTGACTAGTTCTATGGCTATTACTGGGTGAAATGAATAAAAACAATGAAGAGTCCAATCCTCAAAACAAAAGAGAGACCAGCAACCTACCAAGAAAAGAAGCAGAAAGAGCGGAGGGCAGCGAACAGGACTTGTAGTTCAGAATAGTCTCTCTAGTTCTCAGCCAACAGCACAAAGTCACCTCACTGATAAATCACCTCAGTGACTCACAGACAGACTCAAACACACATGCATTATTTGGCATTAAAACTACAGAGATCAGAGTCACTGAATCATCATTCCATTCCATTTTGTTACATGCAGAGGCCAAAGGGACCTAACCTGCATAGAGCAGGCTTTTGCTACAGATAAGCCCTCCCATTGTGCGGTATTCTGGACTTATTGGCTGGTGCTATTATTAAAGCCAGATGCTTACTTCTGCAAAAGAAAGTTAATCATTTTACATAAGAACAAATATTTGTAAATATCAGGAATATTAAAACTAACAATATTTAAAATTAGTTTCTAATTGCATTTTAACTGCATGTTGTGCTTTTTATCCTGTGCTTTTAAAGCTGCTCCCCTACCGTGTACTGTTTTATAACTGACTGTCCAGTTCTGGCCACCACTGCAAAGGCTGAATGAACTCCCACGGGAGTTTGCACTCCTCCAGGAATGCTGCGCCAGTACTAGTGAAGTGCAATGGCTTACTGTCATGCTTGGCAATGTGGTGTTCTTTTGTCAATTCCAGGCCTTTCTATGTATGAAGAAGCCACTGCCAGCATCACTCACACACTGAGGCTGGGAGGCTCCATAGGGAGTGACCACTGAAAGCCTCTCAAGTACTGACCAGCTGTCCAGGATTGAACTGAACTGTCTAGGAAAGGAGAGAGATGATGGGAATATACTGAGAAGTCACATTATCTCAACAGTATTAAAAATAACCACCTTACGTTTTAAATAATTTATTGCATAAAATAATGTGTGTATCTGAGTATAATTCATGCTACAGTGAAAAAAATCTAAATTACTGAAGAGACTCCACTGCTGCAGGACAAGGGCAGCTGCATGATACTGGATGCATAAATTCATGTGTCAGGCTCATTTTTAATAAAATAGGCAGCCTAAGACTATCAGAGTAACTCAACAATACAGAAATGCTGAAACTTGGTATTTCCCATCTTCCATCCAAAAGTCTCCAAATGCTTCAGTGAAGTACTGCTATCTGATGCAAATTCTTACAATAACAACTTTTCTTGATTTACATAAGTTGGCATGTTAGGCTATATCCCCAAACAACTTTTCTTGCACAATAATGGGGCACACTCCAGGGTATTCCTCAGACCTGATAATAATCCACAGGTGAAAAGACAACATACAGAATGTCACATAAAACAGTTCCCTTATATATATTTTAAACATTAAGATAGTGCAACTTTTAAAAACACATTATCATAACAACACAAGTTAACTCCTTGCATTCACCTAACTTCTCCACTTTATCTTGGCACAAAAAAAAAAACCCAAAACAAAACAGGAATTTTGAATCATATTTTGAAAACAAAAGTTCCACGCTTTGGGAGAAAAAGCAAACTGGCCAATTCTTCCCCATGATAATATATAGTAATTCTTCCTTCTTTATTCATTTAACTATAAAACAGCCCATTTTAGCCTCTTTTTCTGCAGTCTCCTTTCAAAATTAAATAAATCAAATACCTCTGGGTTTTATTTCATGATATCTCAAAGCATCCCTTTCCCTGTGTTCCCATGCCCACCCTTTGCCAAAACTACCCCCCTCCCTATGCCTGCCCCAAAATAAACACTGTTTATGGTCAGACCGAATGGAAGTTTGTATTATTTTAGTCTAGTTTGCATGCAATTCCCCTGAAAGGAATCAGAAACAAAGACCACATTTGCACATTTGGTTTTCCTTAGTTGTAGCATGTAAAACTCAACAGCACTGTGCCCAGGAGCAGAGGAGCTGTGCAGCCCTCCTCCCTCCTCGGTTTCTTCTCAATTCAAGTGAATGTTGGGGGGTCAGACAAGATTCCCAGGCTTCCTGTCTTTGCCCTGGATGGGCACCATTGTGCTCCCAGAGCTGTCCTGTTGAAATGGCAGTCTGCTCCCTCTTTGCATGTTGCCGTGCTGGTGATGGAAGAAAGAGGCTCCTGGGTAGTGGCCCATCACCTCGCTGTACGTTGGAGGTGGCCCCTCCATCCTCCCATTACTGCTGCAGGTGCTGGCAGTAATGCCTGAATTGCTGCTGGGTGGGCATGGTCCCCCATTGTACACAGAAATGTCTATCAAATCACTGTCAAATATGGTTCGGTTGGGTGGGGCCCTCACAGATTCTCGGTTGAGTTCCATCTGCTGTTCGGGGTCCCTGAGCTGCAGGGTACAGGGCCCCTGGTAAGGAGGTGGCTCCTCCCCATCAGACAGGGAGATGGTGGGGGGAAGGTCAATCTCATGCTGCACATAGGGGTAGGTGGGCTGAAAGCGGCTGAACCGGTCCCTCTGGATAAAGGACGGGGCAGCAAACCTGTCTCTAGACCGAGGTGGGTACATGATCTGTAAGGAAAAGAGCAAAGGCTTAAAGATATTCTTGGCACAATAATGGTCATAAATGTGATGGTATCAAGAAAATTCACACTTGGCCTGTGTTCTCATCTGTCTGAAAACTTTCCCCCCACTCAACAAAACAGGAAAAGACAACCCCAGAAAAAAAAATGTAATTTTCTTCTTAAATTTTTTTTAATGTATTGATTTTAGAGAGAGGAAGGTGGGGGAAAGAGAGAGAAAGAGAGAGAGAGAGAGAAACAGATTTGTTGTTCTACTTATTAATGCATTCATTGATTGATTCTTGCATGTTCTTTGATGGGGTGTCAAAAGCACAACCTTGGGGTATAGGGCTGATACTCTAACCAATTGAGTTATGTGGCCAGGGCCGTAAATGTAATTTTCTTATTCTTTATGAGTTACACTACTTGCCTTGCCAAACTATCGCTTATCCAATATGGTTCAATAACAGAGAATTGTGTTTAAGTGAAAATTTGGATTTAATGGGAGTTATTGTGTATGCTATTTGTACACCATGTGTACATCTCCCACTGGGTCAAGTAAAATACAAGAGTAACTTCCAGAGTGCAAGAAAAAATAACACAGTGGAAGAGTGCTGTGCAGAAGGCACTCTGGTCCTATTTACCACATGACCTGGTCCAGGCCTCTACTCCTTTACACATAAAGTAAGAGGACTGGGCTGCCTTCTTTCTCAGGTCCCCTCCTACTCTCCCACCTGTGATTCAGAACAGTGGGGAGTGGTTCAGAGTTTTCATTGTAAATATAAGTTACAACTTCACCTGATGGCTCTTAGAACAGGTAGGAAGAACTGGGTCAATTTATGAATTATTTATAGGAGCTTGTTGCTCCATCAAGTACTTAGAAAAATATAGAATAAATGACTTCTTTTTCCCTCTGGTCTCTAATCCTTTCCAGTTATTTCATTCTAGACAAAAGTTTTCTATAGTTACTTTTAGTAACTGACATGAAAAATATTTTGTATTCCAAAATAAATATGATTATAGATATTTTCCAAAGTGAATTCTTACATAGTCTTCCCACCTACTCCACCACCCATTCTTCTAGAGGAAAGATAATGCATGTGTGTGCATCTATCCATTGACTTCTCCCATACCATATTTTTAACTTAAAGGTAAAAGGCACTATTGTTTTTAAGGCATACTATTAAACTTGAAGATGTGAAAATGAATCATACTCTATTTTTAAACTATGCCCACTTCTGCCAAGCCTCATTATTAATAACTTATGGGGTCATGGAAAGATCAGTGATTCTCAACCTGTTTTCTGTAGGGAGCTTTAGACTAGCATCAATAATCCCTAGGAGATTCTAAGTTATAGGCATATGCCTTAAGTTAAATGTTATTTCTTTTTTTAGAGAGTGGACTATATGACTTTATTTTATTTTTTCCACACATTTTTTATTGCTGTTCAAGTACAGTTGTCTCCATTTCACTCCCTCCCCCACCACCCCAGGCATTCCCACTGCCCACCCTTGATCCTACCCCCTTTTGGTTTTGTCCATGTGTTCTTTATACATGTTCCTGAAAACCCTCCCCCATTTCCCCTCCTTTATCCCTTCCCACCCCACCTCTGGTTACTGTCAGTTTGTTCTTATGGACATAATAAAAGTTACTTATTTTTTAAAGATTTTATTTATTTATTTTTAGAGAGAGTTAAAGGAGAGAGAAAGAGAGGGAAAGAAACAGCAATGTGTGGTTGCCTCTCACATGTCCCCTTTTGGGGACCTAGCCTGCAACCCAGGCATGTGCCCTGACTGGGAATCGAACCAGTGATCCTTTGGTTTGCAGGCCTGTGCTCAATCCACTGAGCCACACAAGCCAGGGCTAATAAATGTTATTTCTTATTCTATATTGTCATACATTTGACTTTTCCACAAATTTTGTTGTAATATTTTTTTTCCTCTCCTCCCCCCTCTATGCACATTGGTTCAGCAGCCACTTCCAGCCACCTACACCCCTCCCTTGTCCAATCCCTTACCTCTGAGGCACCTGGCTGAGGACCGGAGCTGTCTGAAGGCCACAAGCACCCTTCCTGGCAGGGGTGGGAGAGGGGACACCACAAGAAAATCATTAGTTTCATACAGTAGCACCTAAAATCAAGGAAGCACATTCCTCTTTGACAGTAGCAGGCCTATTTAAGTCACAGAACAACAAAGAACTAGTCCTTTTATTTAGCCAAACATCTAAAAGGAGAACTGTGACTGCTGGGAACTGTCCTGCCTGGTTTCAGGAGCTGTAACCCTGCCAATAGGTGAAAAAAACCCACGTCTAGGGGACCTTGGGACCATAAACCACTAAGGAGACAAAACTTATCCTCACAGAAGCGGGGCAGCCTCTGCCCGCTTTACTTCACCCTGCTTGGCCCTGGGTGGATGACTGGTTAGCCAATGATAGGTAAGATTCCTCAAGGGAGGGACAACCTAAGACAGACATGGGCATGAAGGGACCATCAGGGAAGGATTTAGGGGATTATGGAAGAAGACCCTCACCCCTCAGCTTTATCATAGCCTGAGTCCTCATTCTATTTGTAAAAAGTCTCCTAATCTCTTGGCTGCCTTGATTTGCCCACCTGATTCAGGCCTGAAACAATGACAAGGGGAGTACAGCCCTGTGCCAGAACCAGCAGTGCCCAGCGTGGGGTAGTGGTGACCTAAGAAAGAATCCATAAAGTCCTGTGATACCTGCTTTACTAAGAATGTCCTCAATTTAAATGTTAAGGGTCCAATCACAAAATAAGTTTGTTTCCCAAGGTTTTACAGCTGATTGGCATCATCCTGTGTACCAGACCCTGACTCAAAAGGACCCCCGTGATCTCAGAAACGTTATCTGTAAACCATACCCCCTTTCTTTGATAGGCATCTCTATGCAAGCTAAACTCAATAAAAGCCCATTGAAAGAGAGGCTAAAACACCTTTCTCCTCTGAGAGATTGGTCAGCCTTCTTCCCCAAGCATATCATGTCTTGGTAGAATTATTCTCATTCACAGTGGCCTGGGGGAGCTCTGCTGGACAAAGCTCCTCAACATGTGACCAAAAGGAAATGTTAGAAATTTTAGGTCTCAACCAGATTTGAGGTAGACATATTTCAAACTCACACTTGTGTGTGAAATACATTTCAAATGTCATCAAACCATATTTAGTCACTAGCTAGATTTGGGGAGAGTCTGGGTAAATTAAGCTCTTGTACAAATGTGCATTACTACAGCCAGCCAGGTGTTAGCCACAGCCCTTCTGAACTGTGATTTGGCATTGCACAGCCACACTGGTTGGCTTTCAAACAAAACTAACTTTCCAAAGCCTGGATGCCCTTCAAGAGTCTTCTAGTGAATTTATTCTTCAGTCCCTTTATTCCCAAGGCATATGTGACTTGACATCTAGTTGTTTAATATCTTTTTTCGAAAATGCTTAGCCAGACTGGCAACATGACAAGCAAACACTAGACATTATTAAGGCTCATTTCGAACACCACTTACTTGCTTACAAAGTACTTCATTATGTTTTCCCATTTAAAACAAAATTGTTGGCTACTAGCAATGGTCTGTTGGGCTATTAGGTAAAGGCCTGTTATTGTAATAAAAAGAACTATGAGGGAGCATGATGTCTGTATTTTGGGATTCCCAAGAATATTCATACATGAACTTGTGCAATCAATGAGCCTCCTGAGAAACTGAAAGCACCCACAAGACCTGCGAGCCTTCTCTTTAGGAGAAAACACCCCTAAATCTCTCTTGCTCTCTTTTGTAGCCCAGCTTTCTAATGCAAATACCCCATTTGGACAACAGGGTGTTTGTCCAATACATACAACCTGATTCTAGGATACCCACAGAACATCATGGACTCAGCAGCAAAAATATAAACAGACCCAGCAGCCTTTAGAGGAAATTTGGGCTTAGAGCTTGACTATAAAATTATATCATGGGCTATTACAGCTCAGGACTGATAACAGGTGACAAATCTAATTCTATCTTATGAAGTGGCTGACCCACACCCACAGCAGCTCTTCACAGGACCAAGGCAGCTCACACAGCACTTCAGAGCATGTGTTCTCCTGGATCAAAGTGAAACAATCACTATAGTTTGGAGCTGTTATAGTAACTTTCATATTGAAAATGGCATAGGAACTCATCCTTGGATGTTTCTAAGACTTATATTCTGCCCTACCCCCTCTCCCTTCCTTCAAATGGAGCTCAAAGCCACTACTGCCCACCAGCTACCTCACCAATGTCAGCTCTAACCTTCTATCCAGAGAACTGGCAACAGGGAACAAAAAGTCAGAAGGCTACACACAGTGTGGAGCAAAATGGCCAGAAATAAAACCACCAGAAGTGGCCCAGAAGTCAAGGGTTGCACGTTTTCTGAAAATGGCAGTAACCATCCTCAATGGCTTTACTCCCCTAGCAAGTAGCAAAACTGGAAAAATGCCTAAAGAGATTAAGCCTTGCACACTCAATCTTATATTTCACCAAATTCCTGTCAACCTCCTTCTTATTAAATTCATTCAGCACTTTTTGGCCTTCTTTTCACCTGACCTCCCAGCAGCACTGGGCCCTCCTGGTGCACACCCTGACTTCTCTGCCACTTTGCCTGCTCTTTTGGGGGTGCCTCTAATAACACATTTGATTAAATGTTGGAGTTCCCCAGAGCCCTGTCTGGGGCTCTGCTCCTCTCACTGCAGTCTTCCTGGGTCACCTCATTCCCACCACAGCTTACAGGGCCATCCTCATGAGGATGTGTCTATCTCTGGCCCCAACTTCTCTACTGAGCTCCAGACATGTCTAGTTGGGGAGGAGGGTGAGGGTGGGCTCCTGCATTCCAACAGACTCCTAAAACTAAACAGGTCTAAAGTGGAACTCATGAACTTCTCCCCCAAACCTCTCATTTCTTCAAACTGCTGTTGTCTCATCAATTCACCACTCTTCCTCACCACTATTCCATTTCTCTCTATTGCCACCATTACTATTTTAGTAAGGATATAATTTATTTAACTATTCATTGGCAATTGCCCACAATCTCCAATTTATTCACTTTTACAGGACACTTATTTTTCAGGTCTTTCACCCATGTGATTCACAGGAGTCATTAAAACATCAAGATCTAGCCCTGGCCAGTATGGCTCATTGGATTGAGCACTGGCCTGTGAATCAAAGGGTAGCAGGTTCGATTCCCAGTCAAGGCACATGCCTGGGTTGTGGGCCAGGTCCCCAGTAGGGGGCGAATGAAAGGCAACCACACACTGATGTTTTTTTCCCTCTCTGTCTCCCTCCCTTACCCTCTGTCTAAAAATTTAAAAAAAAAAAACTAAAAAAAAAGAAAAAACTTCAAGATCTATAAGATGCCGTAGTAGAATTGGTTAATAACCATCAGCCCAGAAAGCTGTCATTCCAGTTCTGTGCTCAGGACTGATATGTAAATCCAGACATGGAATATGACCAGAATTCTATAAAGGCTGAATCCTAATCATATTGATGGAAATAGAACTACTCTGCACCTGCACTCATGCCATAACCTCCTCTGGTTGCTCTTCTCTGGGCTTGTCCCATGCTGCCATCACCAGATTGCCTTCATTAGCATGCTACTAGTGGAGCCCACTGATTTTTGCTTTCCTTGGTGAAATGAAGTCCTTTGACTATGAGCTGGCACCTTCAACGAGTTAGCCCTGTAATGTCTGAGAGCCCATGGATAGCTGAATTCAAAGATGTGGGCACTATTGTCCAGAGCTCTCAGTTTCTTCATCTCCATGCTAGTGATAACATTTTCAGGGAGAAGGGGACTCATCAAATAGCTGAAGTCTTGGATCCTCATTACAGAATCAATTTTTCTCTCAGAAATGAAAGTTTTAATGGCATACTAAGAATAAGCTGTGAAATAAAGTAATACTTAAAATAGTTCACAGAATTTTGAGCAATAGGAACAAAATTTTGCTAATATTTTTATACAGGCTTAAATTCATCTCATCTCTTACCGTTGTTTTCCTTGCAACAATAACAACCAAAAGGAAGGGAAGCATCTACTGTCTGTTTATTCATTACTTCACTATACATCTATTGAGTACTTCCTGGCAGCAGATCTCAATCCATTTCCAACTGCCACATGTGAGATAATGTGCATACATAATCTAACATGTATGGTGGCACACCTTCCCATAGGGTAGGTGATAGGGGTACAAGAAGGGGTCCATACAATCCCTAGGGTTAAGCTATCACTCCAATCCCTTTGTTTCACTCAGGAAAGTATTCTGGAATGCAACTGAGTTAGTGAGCCAGACATTACTCTATGGATTGTTTGAATCAATCCTCATCTATTTTTTAAGGTATATTATTCTCATGTCATTCATATCGTATATAAGTAGTACCAGTTACTTGATACAAACATTAAAACTGAGCAGGACACACAGAGGACTGTCACACCTGCTCCAGGAAGCTTACAAGAAGAGAAACCAATCTTAGGAGTAAGGAAAGTGGGCTCGATGGCCCTCTCTGTATTGCATGTAATGTATTTTATTCTCTAGTTTTCTCCTTGCAAACAAGGCTCTCTAACAAGAGACTGAATATCTGATGTCAACTAAATATTACCCAGATGGATGACACTGTTTTCAATACAATGTGGCTCTGCAAAGGCAAGTGGATTATGAGCTGGGAAAGCCCTAAGCCAGAATCCTGGTCTGCCACTGATCAATCTGTGACCTCCAGCAGCTTATTTATTTTCTCCAAACTTCAATTTCATTGCTTTGTAAAATAGGTTGTTCTGAGGCTCAAGTACCACAATGTATGTAAATTCCTTAGCACACTTGTAAATGAGTATTCAGTATATGGTATCTCTTAACATTACACATAATGATTACCTTCTGATATCACAACTAATGTGAGGATAATTTTCAATTTATTTTTATATTTTATTTTTAAACTTTTATTTCTGTTGTTCAATATAATACACATATAGAAAAGTACATGGAATACAAATGTTCAGCTTAATGAATTATTTTAAAGTAACATCCAACTTATTGCCATTCAGGTTAAGAAATAAAACACTGCCAGTCCCTGGAAGCCCATCAGGTGCTCCTTCCCCAACACAACTGCTCTCCTGGATGTAGCCAATGTCCTGCTTTACATAGCATTACTTCCAAAGTATACACATTAAACGCCTATAGGTTGCTTTGCTATTTTTGAACTTTATTTTATTCTTTAATATATTTTATTGATTATGCTATTACAGTTGTCCCATTTCCCCCCTTCACTTCCCTCCACCCTGCACACCCTCTCCCACTCACATTCCCTCCCTTTAGTTCACATCCATGGGTCTGACACAAAGTTCTTTGGCTTCTACATTTCCTATACTATTCTAACCTTCCCCTGTCTATTTTCGACCTACCATTTTATGCTTCTTATTACCTGTACTTTTTTCCCCTCTCTCCCCTTCCCACTCCCCTGTTGATAACCCATGTGATCTCAATTTCTGTGGTTCTGTTCCTGTTCTAGTTGTTTGCTTAGCTTGTTTTTGTTTTCTTTTTTTTTTTTTAAGGTTTGGTTGATGGTAGTTGTGAGTTTGTCATTTTACTGTTCATTGTCTTGATTTTCTTCTTTTTTCTTACATAAGTCCCTTTAACATTTCATATAATAAGGGATTGGTGATGATGAACTCATTTAACTTGACCTTCTCTGGGAAGCACTTTATCTGCCCTTCCATTCTAAATGATAGCTTTGCTGGGGAGAGTAATCTTGGATGTAGGTCCTTGCCTTTCATGACTTGGAATACTTCTTTCCTGTCCATTCTTGCCTCCAAGATTTGTTTTGAGAAATCAGCTGACAGTCTTATGGGAACTCCTTTGTAGGTAACTGTCTCCTTTTCTCTTGCTGCTTCTAAGGTTCTCTCCTTATCTTTAATCTTGGGTAATGTAATTATGATGTGCCTTGGTGTGTGCTTCCTTGGGTCCAACTTCTTTGGGACTCTCTGAGCTTTCCGGACTTCCTGGAAGTCTATTTCCTTTGCCGGATTGGGGAAGCTCTCCTTCACTATTGGTTCAAATAAGTTTTCAATTTGTTGTTCTTCCTCTTCTCCTTCCGGTACCCCTATAATTCAGATGTTGGAATGTTTAAAAATGTCCTGGAGGTTCCTAAACCTCTCCTCATTTTTTTGGATTCTTGTTTCTTCATTCTTTTCTGGTTGAATGTTTATTTCTTCCTTCTCTTCTAAACCACAGATATGAATTCTGGTTTCCTTCCCATCACTGTTGGTTCCCTGTACATTTTCCTTTATCTCACTTTGAAAAGCCTTCACTTCTTCCTCTATTTTGTGAGTATACTCAACTTATTCTGTGAGCATCCTGATTACCAGTGTTTTGAACTGTGCATCTGATAGGTTGGCTATCTCTTCATCACTTAGTTTTATTTTTTCTGGAGCTTTGATGTGTTCTTTCATTTGGGCATTTTTTTTTTTTTTGTCTTGGTGCACCTATTATGTAGTAAGGAACAGAGCCTTATTAGATATTTGCCAGGGTGGGCCAACCCATGTCACTATGTCAAGGCACTGTCTGCAGGAGAGGGGTCTGAGAGGAAACAATGCCACTTGTTCAGCTCTCTGCTGGCTTTTAGTCACCTCCACCACTACCTAGAAGCAAATTGGACCCCTCTGGTGCTGATTTCCAGGTGGGTGGGTTTGTGTACATTCTAGGACCCCATGGGTCCTTCCAACAAACTCTCCTGTGAGGGTGGGAGTTTCCCCCGCTGCCTCAACCCCCACAGGTTTTTTTCAGTCAATGGTTTTGAGGCTTTATTTCCCCACACAGGAAACAGGGGTTGCATGGTCTGTTTCATTGCCCAGTTTTTCCTCCTAATTTATATGCACACAAAAGTGGGACTGCCTGGTCCACCAGCCTCTGCTTTGCCAGGAGTCCTTTCACCCAGCTTCCTGTGTCTGCCCCTTCTACTGGTCTTGATGAATGTTTCTTCTTTGACTCCTTGGTTGCCAGACTTCCATACAGTTCAATTTTCTGTCAGTTTTGGTTGTTTCTTATTTTTAAATTTGTTATCATCCTTCTTTTGGTTGTGTGAGGAGGCACAGTATATTTATCTATGCCCCCAACTTGGCCGGAAGTTCCTACTGTACTCTTTGTTATTGGAGCTTTGTAGTAAGTTTTTGAAATTAGAAAGTGTGAGATGTCCAAATTAGTTATTCTTTTACAACATTATTTTAGATATTTGGAGGTGGGGGTTTCTTGAGATAGCACATGGATTTTAGGATAGAATTTTCTGCAACAAACATCATTTAGATTTTGATAGGGGTTGCAATGAATCTGTAGATTTCTTTGGGTAGGTACTGAGATCTTAACAACATCAGGTCTTCTAATCCATGATTAGAAAGATCTATTTATTTGTGTCTAATTTATTTCAGCAACATTGT
Source organism: Tonatia bakeri (assembly GCA_004024845.1). NCBI lineage: Eukaryota > Metazoa > Chordata > Mammalia > Chiroptera > Phyllostomidae > Tonatia > Tonatia bakeri. Next base: position 74,166 of record PVIA01002467.1, on the reverse strand, counting down.
ACAATTGTCAGTGTAATCTTTTATCTGCTTTAGTTCATTCTTAAGTATTTTATTCTTTTTGGTGTTATTATAAATTGGATTGTTTTCTTAATTTCCTTTTTGATTGCTAATTGTTACAATAAAGAAATGCAACTGATTTTTGCATGTTAATTTTGTATCCTGCAACTTTCTTAAATTTGTTTATTAGTTCCAGCAGGTATTCTGTGTTGGAATCTTTAGGATTTATACATATAAGATCATGTGAACTGCAAACAGAGATAATTTTACTTTTTCCTTTATATTTGTAATGTCTTTTCTTTTTCTTTTTTGCCTAATTGCTCTGGCTAAAACTTCCAATAAATACTATGTTGAAAATAAGTGGTGAAAGAATGCATCCTTTTCTTGTTCCTGATCTTCAAGAAACAGCTTCAGTCTTTCACCATTGAGTACAATGTTGATTGTGGGCTTTCCATGATGGCCTTTATTATGTTGAAGTAATTTCCTTCTATCCTAGTTTGGTGAATGTTTTTATCATGACAAACTGTTAAATTATGTCAAATAGTTTTTATGCATGGGTATGTAGCCTTTTTTCCTTTATCCTGTTACTGTGTTGTATTATCCCAATTGATTTTCATATACAAAGCCATCCTTGGAATACAAAAATAAAGCCCACTGCTTATAGTGTACAATCCTTTTAGTATGATGACAAATTTAGTTTCTTAGTGTTTTGTTGAGGATTTTTGCATCAATTCATAAGGGATAATGGTTTTCTTTTCCTTTTGTGTCTTTGTGGTATTAGGGTTATGCTGTCTTCACAGAATGAATTAGAAAGTGTTTCATCCTCTTCATTTTTGGGGATGACTTTGGAAAGTACTGGTGTTAATTCTTCCTTAAATGTTTGGTAGAATTCACCAGTGGCCATCTGGTCTAGAGATTTTCTTTACTGGGAAGTTTTTGATTATTGAGTTAATCTCTTTACTAATTACAGGTCTATTCAGATTTTCTATTTTTTTGTTATTCAGTCTTAGTAGGGTGTGTTTCTAGGAACCTGTCCATTTCATCTAGGTTATTCAATTTGTTGATATACCATTGTTCATAGTACTCTCATTTTTTTTTTTTTAATTTTTGGATCTCTTGGATCTTTTTCCACTTGAAGCACAGGTTTATAGCATTAAAAGAGAGTAAACTGTGGCCATGACTTACTGGCACCTCTGCTGTGAACTGTGGCTGAAGCCTGCTGTCTAGGGTCCAGGTGCACTGTCACCATGTGTGAGGTAACTCCCACACCCTGAACTTTTTTGGTTTTATGCTCTCAGCCTAACTCTCCTTTCCATATACCTTGGACCACAGTATCATCATACTCAGGGACTGAAAACACCTAGTATGATTTTTTTCCAAACTGTGAGTTGCAACCTCTCAGAAAGCTGGAAAATCAAGTTAAGTGGGTCACAGCTAGCATTTGAAAAAATGAAACAAAATAGAAAATACCATTGTCTTTAAGTATTGTTTGGTGACACTTTTGCCTTAGTTGTATATATGAGTATTGTGGATTGTGGTATCAAATGTGTTTCTTACTGTTCTTCATGATCAAAACAACCTGAGGTTCTCTGATGTAAGCCAATTATCCCTCATTTTAGATAGGAGGAAACTGATGCCCCAAAAGGGTACATTACTCACTGGAGGTGACATAGTTTGTCGTAAAGCAAGGCCATTCATTGGTGGATATTTTGGCTTCTATCCAAGGGTTGCCCCCAATGAATGAATGTTTTGTATGACCTAAAATATTTGAATATTTATTTTTCTTCCTGTCCCAAAGTGAGAATTTCAAAGCACATGTAAAACTAATCTTTGGATATAAAGCAATACCTTTACCTTCTGGTAAAATCAATTTTCTTTCTTTTCTTCCTGTTTCTCACGCAACCTCTATCATCCAAATGCTTTAGTATTACTATCTTTTCCACCCTAGATGGCAGTAACAGCTTAGGTATAAAGGCAATACTTCTAGATGTCAATGACTGTGCTCTCTCTAGCATTTTTCCTTTTACTCCTCCTTGGGAATCCACCATCAGACTTCTAAAGACTCAATATTTCCCTCCCAACTCTACTCAATCTAGGGCATGTCCCTTAAGAGAAAGACATATCATCCAGGAAGGTATGTTTGGAAGAAATGAAAGGGAATTCTTTATATTTCCAGAGTAATACAATAGATGAAGGAGGTCTGCAGGCCCTGAGGTACAAGCAGAAAAGAGGCTAAGCAGGTGCCTCTCCAGGGCTTAGTGCTAAAGGAGAGTGAGCAATTAGGTTTCATGAGAAAACAGCCTGGGAACCAGGAGGCTCAGGGCAACAGGGAAATGCGGAACTACCATTGCTGGTCTAGGTGGGCACAATCACTTCTTTTAGGGTGTGGGAGGAAGCTAAGGCACAGGCATGAATGCTTTCACCAAGGTCATAGAGCTTGTAGGTAATTAACACAGAGCCAGAACTGAGTGACCTTCCTTGGCATCTGTGACAGTTCTGGGAAACCTCCCTAACAATATTAGAATAATGTAGAAAACTTTTTCCCCCTCAGAATAAACTAGACTAACTTTCAATGACTAAGTAAACACAAACAGAAGAAACAAATTTTACCATTAGATTATTAATGCAAATACCTATCTAAAAGGTTATTAAAAGTTTTTGGTATATAAAATTTTTCATTAATTTTATTCAAAAATCTGATTTTCACACATTCTGGTCACAATACAAACCATGTTCAAAAAGTTACCTTTTGAAAACAATAGTCCCAGACTAGGATACTCTGACCATACAATTTCTCTGTGGACACCCAACACTTTTCCCCTGAGCTGCTGGGAAGTGTTCACTCTGTAGAAGCTATGAGAAATCCACTTACACTAACAGGCATCTTCTTGTAACAGTGAAGTGTCTCTGGGAAGGGTGGCATTCAGTACCTGGTAAGATCAGGTGGTCCCCAGTATAGCACTATGGACATTTGGGGTCAGATCATTCTTTGTTGTGGGGGCTGCCCTGTGTATTACATGATGTTTAGAGCATCCCTGGAGCAACTCCCTAGTTGAGTTGACATCTAATGACATTGTCAAATATCCTCTAGAGGGTAAAATCACCCCTGGTTGGGAACCATGAATGTAAATAAATCAGATTGCTCTTCTAGTACCGTGTTAAGGGAACTGGCATTTCTTAAAAGAAGTTCTAGGAAGATAAATATGTAATTGGGAGGCAAGAAGCCTAGTGAAAAAGTACATTCCTGGGCAGGAGGATTGCATGTGAACAATGGTTGCACCCATGGGGTTACCTAGATTTGTATCTGTGTCCAGCAGAGAAGTCATTTTCTTCCTCACCCTATCACTTCCCTCTTTGGAATATAAACTAGGTTAATGGTCCTAGTCATGAAATGGAGTTACAGTTTGGGCCTGAATCATCTGTCACCATGCAAAAATACATCTTGAATTTTTGAAATGGCAAACAGAACCCATTGCTAAGTTGTGCAATATCCACTTCCCATTTTATTGAAGAAAAAAAAAATCTAAGCCTTGAGAAGAAACAACACCCATATTGAACTCTCAGGGGCAAAACTTTCAAGTGTTTACTAACAAAATTAGACATGGGCAGTGAGTGATAAAGACCTCTGCAGACACAATCTTGGCTATTAATTGTCTTCACTTGCCATGCAGAGTATAGCCCTGAAGGAACATCTGAAAGTCATTTAATTACTTCTTGAATTAATTAAATTCAAGAATGGAAGACCTTGCTACCCAGCAGCCCCTGGAGCAAGGTGAACACAGGCAAACTTCTGTCCCTGAAGAGGGGCTCCACGAGACCCACTTCTAATTGTAATAGAATATACATTCCAAGTAAAAACATACTTCAATTTTTTCTCTCTTTGTAAACTTATCTTTCTGCTACCATTTTCATCTGGTCCTTCCACAGTGTGATTGTATATGTGCCCATCCCATCACTGACTGGGAAGGGAGCTCCCAGTCTGTGGACAGAGACCAGTGCATAGATGCTAAGGCAACAATGGATGGGGACAGTGAGAGAAGGCATGGTCAGGTCTGTAGTGAGGAGTGGAGGAAGGAGCCACCTCACCTATCCAAGGAAAGGCAAGTCAGGTGGAAGAAAGATGATCACTGAAGCAAATCTGAGGGGAGGACAGGGGTGGGTAGAGCCAGACTCAGTACTAGAAAGGCAGGCTGAGTTGCCACATTGCAGCAACTGGAAGCATTTTGGAGCTTGGAGCAGAAAGTGTAACATGGGGAACTTGGAAAAATTCATGGTAGTTACTCCATAGAAACTGGAGAGCTGCCTATTGATGATGACAATAAGTGGGATAGTTTTACCCATTTTCCCCAAGGACAGGGGTCGGCATTTGTAGTCCTCGCTCTAAGGCCTAGGCAAAGCAATGATGGCAGATTCTTCTGTAGTTCTGAAACTCTTGCTGTCTCTTCTCTCTTTAAACTTATAATTATGTGTATTTTGTGTTCAGAACTTTAGAAGAATTAGCCTTCTTCAGGTAACAGTGTGTGTGTTGGTGGGGGTTGCTGTGATATGTAGGGTTCAGGGCACCAGTGTACAATGAATCTGGATACGACAGGTACCAGACTGCTGGGACAACAGGGGGCCACATGGAAAGCACTGTGATGTGATGTAAGTCATATTCACAGGAATGCAGGGGAATGTGGACCAAACTGGGGATCCAGGAATATGGAGGAAGGAAACAGCAGAGGACAAGAGAAAGCAGGAGAGAGAAAGAGGAAAGAGTTTCTTGGGGCTGAAGCATGACTCTGATCTCCTAAGAGCTCCCAGGGGCCCTGGGCTGGACTACACCATACCCACCAGATGGCTGCACCCCCACATTTGTGGTCTCCTTAAACCAGTTACCAGAGAGCCCTGGTCTTACACACTCTGATGGGCTGAGTATTGTGGGGGAATTCTGCCTCTTTTGCCCACCACCAAACCCAACAATTTATAAGTACCTAAATTCACCATTCCCAAGGCTTTCACTAAAAGCTACCAGATTCATATATTGTAAAACTAGCTCAGGACAGAAAGTTCCAGTGGCCCTTGGTCGATCAGGTATTGATCATACAGCAGTTTAGCTGAATGTTAGTGTTTTATTTTCTAGAGGAGGAAGGGGGTTCAGAAGAAGCTGAAAAAACTTAAAAAAAATCCCAACAACCTGAAGAGCATTACTAAGGGCTGTTCTGTAAGCCCCCAATACAGCCCAACCTACCTTGGTACTCCTGAGGAGGCCTTAAGCCCTTGCTGTCTCACTGCTACCCCTCCAGCTTGCCCACACATTCAGCACTGCTGAAATTCCGGAGTCTTACAAATGCAGATAGTGAGCCCAAGTGCATTTAAGAACAGGTCTTTCTGTAACAGCATGGATGGATCTCATAAATGTAATGTGAGTGAAAGAAGGGAGACACCAAAGAGCACCTACTGTATAATTCTATTGTTATAAAGTTCGAAAGCAGGTAAAACTAATTTGTGCTGATAGCCATCAGGCAGTGGTGACCTTCTGTGGGGCATGCCTAGAAGTGGGGCATGAGTGTGTTCCTGGAGGATGGTCATGTCTCCGTTGATTGGGCACTGGATACACAGGTGTGTTCAGTTTGTAAGAATTCACTGAGCTGAACATTTATAATGCATATGCTTTTTTCTAAGTATATTAATTTTCAAAAGAGAGCTTTCGTACTTCTGAACCTCAGTGGGTGGACTGACATGAGAAGCTGTTCTGCTTTGTGGCCCTCACGGGCACCCAGCCACAGTTTCAGAGCCTGGGCCAGAGGCCTAGGCAACACCAAAGAGGCCCAGGACCACCCTTACCTGCTGCATCCTGTTCTCATGCCTCCTGCTTTGACTCGGGCGGTTGATGAAAGATCGTGTGGACACTTTGTAGTGATTCAGCAGGCAGACAATGACCACGACCATCACTGTAACCGCCACAATGATGATGATGATCTGGGCGAACTCCAGCTCCGCTGCAATGAAAGAAGAAGCTGCGTTAAACCACATGCCCTTTTGCATCATCACCCACTCAGTTCTCCAGATCTCATCTCCTCAAAGCACTGTGATTACGACAACAACCAGGCATCAGTGGCCACTTGCATGAATCTGGTCCTCGTAAGAATCTCACGAAAGTGAAACTATTTTCCACAGGCCTGCTGCCCAGGGCCACTGCCAGTCTTTGACATTCTAATAACATTTAAATAAAGGGAGACTCAGGCATGGGGCTCACTTTCCAGAAGACCTCTGGTGCTCAGACAAACCTTGTCTTTGCAATTTTATAATGAGAAGAGGAGTAGGAAAAATGTATTTCATTGGCCCTACAAGACCTGTAGAGGTGCTGTGCTGTAAGTTACACCATTCCACACATAAAACTCAAAGACCAGCCCAGTGCATATGACACAGGCTGGCTGCCACCTGGGGTACCCTTTCCTACTGTGCAGTCAAGCCCTTAAGGGCCATATCTTGGGGTACAAAAAATTCAGTGTTCTCCATCACCTAAACTTCATCCTGTCACATGACATCCTCCTCTGTCTATCTTTAGAGGAGTTAAGAAAGCCTGTCAAAACTGGAGCTGTTTCTCACAGGGTAAACTCTCTAGGAAAGTTAAACCCATCTTTATGGTTATGTCAGATTTCCCAAAGCACACCCACACAGGATCCACAGAAAATATATGTTTTAAAAAGCCCCAACCTCCTTTCCTCAAAGCTGCTGCCTTTGGAAGTAATTTAGAAAAATAACATCTTCACTGTCTCCAACTCTGCAGGCAACTTATTCTGTGAGCAATCAGGTCACCACTGGGTTTCTGACAATGCCATTACAAAAGATTTTCTAAATTTCATTAATACATGCTTCACACATGTGTACAGTGCCATGGAGCTATGTCTACAAAGCAGCACAATGAGTTAGGGATGAGAGGAGTAGGTGATTCAAGCCCTTCAGTTTTGCAGGAAGAAAACAAGCTCTAGGTCAGATCTAGAACCTAGACTCTGCTTTCTGGCTTCCAGCTCATGACTCTGCTGAGTACTGGCTACCTGTTTTCCTCTAAGTCTCCTCATGCACTGAAAGGAAGTGACTGTTCATGCAGGGACATCAATTTAAAGAATGAGAGACTCAGGTAGATGGTAAGGAGAACAGTGTACAACTTTTGTTGTGAGATGGGCAGTTATGGGGTATAATGAAGGGCAACAGAAAGAGGGGAGAGTTCTTTTGATTGTGCTACTGACTCAAACTCTCAACACACACAAGCACACATACGCACACACATATACATATGCACACAAATACACATGAATGTGTGCGTGCACATGTGCATGACATGTGCAGACACACATTGGCATGATGCATTCATGCACACATATACACATGGGCATACAAACACACATGTGTATGTATATCCACAAGGTGTGCACACACATGTACATGTGCAGCCTCTTGCTGCAGTAGGGCTCAGGCCCCTGGCCAGTGGAGAAGCATTATCTCTCAGTAAATGGGCTCACACTTGGGATGATGCAAAAGGGGACTGGGTATCACCCTCCCCCTCATGTCTGTTTACTCCATCCACACCCTGAGAACAAAGGGACAGGGGCTAGGCCATATGGGGGTAGCTGGAGGGTCCACCATGTCATGTCCTATAGTTCTGTTCTCCACTCCTATCCTCAACCCCTACAAACCTGAAGGACAGAGATTTACATAGTGCCTTCTGGATGGGGCTGGATTGCCCTTGGGGTGCTGGTTCAGAGGTGCACCTTGGGAAATGGAAACCTGAGTATGAAAGAACTGAACTGCTGAGCCCCATGAGGTGAGAAGTTGAGGCCAGGCAGGTTTGCCAGGTATACCCCTTGCTGGCAGTAAAAGAGAAGATCCCAGTGGGCACAGCAGACTGTGGAGGCTCAGGCAGCAATGCCAGAGCAGTTCTAGAGATTGGCACTCAGCAAGACCCAGGTGCTGGGCTCCTTACTCCCCCTTCATGGTAGTACTGCTCTGTAAACTCCTGAGGTCTAATGGCTGATTGGCAAGGCCTCCAGAGGATCCGAATAAACTGTTCATCCCCAAGGGCTTGAGCATCTACTTCCTATGGGGAAAAAGCCCCCGGGGAGTCACCAAATTTATGTACACCAAACCCCTTCTTGGGACTATAAGAAATCTTCATGATTGAAGCCTCCTGGAAAGGACTGAAATTTCTCCCAGAGGGAATAGGTTGGAAACCTTTGCATTTGGGGTATAGATATACGTGTGGCCTCATTTACCCTTGCAGGCTATGGGATGTGTGATATGCTTGTTAATCCAGAAACACTGTCTTCATGACTCTGCCTTTGCACATAACATTTCCATGTCTAGGACATCCTGTGTCTTTTGGAGTCTATGTCACATGGTGCCTGTGTGAAGCCATGTGGTTGGATCCCTTTCTTCATCACTTATGACATAAGATGTCGACTGTGCCTTTTGAATCTGTCTCTTACACGAAACTATGATCAGAAACCTATTTCTATTTATTTTGTATTTTTGGTATCAGGCTTGAGGTGGTGTCTAGAAGGTAGTTAAGTGACTTCATCACTAAGTGGGGAAACAATGAATGACTCTGGAGCACACATGTTGAGACCAAGACCTCTTTTCTAGAATGTATAGCTCTACCTGCACAGGTGTGTTCCCTGAGAGGACAGCTACTGCTGACAGGACTAAGGCCTGCATTGGCCGAAGTGCACAAGTAGTGTAACTCAGGAGAGCTGTGTGGATCTGTGCAGAGGGGTGATCTATCAATCCAAGGCCCATCACCCCAGTGATGAGCAATCATTGACCTAAGCAGGCAGTTAATTCTACTTAGGTCAGAGGTAGCCAATGTAGCATGAAGACTGAACCTCATAATGCCTTGTTTTACCCATCTTTATATTTATTTTGTGGGTGAACTGCAGAGTTCATCCTTTCAGGTTAAATCATACCCTGAAATTGACAATTTTTTCCCCTCAAGAAAACTTTATAGCTTTATGGTTATGGAAAGAGAGGAAAGTGATAACTGCACTGAAGGATGCCACACAAAGTCATCGTGGGTTAATTATTCACTTGGAGAATGTCTTCCTAGGTTATCTTTTCCTGAGTATGGAAAGCCATACAGATAAATATGTATATCAGAGTAATCCAATTATATATTCATAATTCTATGGACATATTGGGATAGATCTGTGTTTTACTTGAAAAAGATTTTTATCATAAAATGACCTTTAAAATTTAAACAGTATAGAAGGAAATAGTGTATAATGCAAAAGTTCCCCTTTATGGGCCTGTAGCACTCTCAACCACCCCTGCCCCATTCAACTCCATGAGGTGGGGGGCACAGTTCACCCACTGTGTTTGTGAATTTGCCTATTGAATAAGGGCTTTCTTCTTATTTATGAATGGAATCATTGTACAAATATATTGTTCTAGTTTTTTTCACTTAATACATCACAGATATCTTTAAACAACAATATATATAAACCAATATCACTCTTTATGGTGGCTATCTATCCTAGAATATGAATATACTAGAACTCCGATTTTCCAAATGATGGATGTTTTGGTGTGTTTTTTTTCTTTTCCCATTATGATCAGAAGATTGTGTGTGCATGTATATGTGTGTGAGTGTCAATGTGTGTTTTGACCCACATTTGTAAGTATTCCTATAGGAAAGATTCCTAAAATTAAACTTTCTGGGCCAAGCATATATCCTTCTTAAATGCTGATGGCTGCTGGGACCCTGCATTATAAAAAGGCTCTTGACAAGGAAAGGGCACGCTCCTCCACACCTTCATTAACACTCAACACTCACCCTTGTCATTTGTATTAATCTGATGCACAAAAATATGTATCTTGTTTTAATTTGTATTTCCCCCATTACTAGTAATTTTAGATCTTTTCCTATGGTTATTGGTAATTTATATTTTTCTTTTTCAAAATCATATTAGTTTATTTGTAGTTTTCCCATTACTTCACTTTCATTTATTTGTAAGCAGTCTTTACATATTATGGCTATAAATATTTATCTGTTACATGTAGCACAAATATTGCCTCCTAGTCTTTATATCTTTAAACTTTGCTATGAATTTCTTTATAGAAAGTATAAATCTTTACATCATCAAATACAGTCTCTTTTTCCTTTACAGCTTTTAAGCTTCCTTAGACTGTCTTCTCCACTATTCTAAAAATATTTTTCTTCTAGGATTTTTGTAGTCTGTATTTATATGTTTAGATCTTTATTCACTCTGGATTTATTTTTTTTTATCTGAAGCAGAAGATAGAACATTTAATATTGTCTGAAATGCATACATCTTCTGATCTAACATCATATTAAAAAGTTCATTAGAAGCAAGGGTAAGAAAGATCTCAGTTGTGGCAAGCAGTGTACAGAAGTGCCACCAACTTTCTTTAAAGGGACTACTTGCTCTTAGGCTGCTCTTCACCAGCTTAGTTGTCAACATGCATACCCGCTGGGCCCTGCCCTGCTCTGATGAGGTGCTGGCACCTACAAGGCCCAACCCACCCCTCAATGTGTCCAAACTTGCTGCATTTCCTTCCTCAGTTCCACCCTCTTGGTCTGCTTAGACCAGCAGATCTCAAGTAATTTGGTCTCAGGCCCCTCTATACTCCTAAAAATTACTGATTACTCCAAAGAGCTCTGTTTGTACAATGACATCTATCAATGTTTCCCAAACTTGAAATTAAAACTAAAAAATGTATTTATTCATTAAAAATAAACTCATTACATGTTAATATACGTAACATGATCAAATAATTGTATTTTTCAAAACAAAATAATTTAGCGATGAGTAGCATTTCTTTATACTTCTGCACATGTCTTTAACATTTGTCTTAACAGAAGACAGCTAGATTCTCCTCTCTGCTTTCAATCTGTTGTGACACGTTGCTTTGGTTGAGATATATGATGAAGATCTGGCCTCAGTAACCACCTGGAGAGTCTTGGGGACCACCCTGGAATCTTCAGCCACATTTGGAGAATGGGTGGTCTAGACCAATGGACAGCAGGCATGCTAGTACAAATACTAGCAGCCTGGATTTCTTGGGGACATTTCAGATAACAGGATTTGAAATGTTGTCAAAGTGGTTCCAGGATCATTGTCCTGAGGTTTCATGCATGACTATAGCCACAGCAGGTACATTTAAGACACAGAGGACACATAATGACTCTAGGGGTTCATGGGCATTTGAAGTGAGGAACTTGCTAGGGGCAAGGTGTGAGCTCAGGCTGGCAGGAACTGGGTCCCCTGGGTGTCACTCACTGAGGCAAGCAGTGAAGTCCAGCTGGCCACCCTGGGTAATAGAAGCCCAGTCAGAGCCTGAGTTACTATAGACCTTGGGCCAGCATGAGAGGCAGCTCTTTCTGCAGGGATTGGCCCAGGTCCCAAAGGCCTGTGTTCTAATAACCAAATCCGAATCAAGCACAGGAGCAACAGCAAGTGCAGCAGCAGCAATTTGGCCCCTGGCTGAATGTTAAGATCACCTGTGGCACTCCTGGAAGCACCCTACATCAGAGACTCAGACACTGTGAAACCCCTGGGCATGGATCTCCAGTGGAGCCATGCAGCCAAATGTGCAGCAGTCTTTTGCATCAAACTCTGGCAAAACCAGACAATGAAAACAGACTTTTTCCTTGAATACTAACAACTGGAAAATATGAAGCTTTTACTCTTTGGGGCTACAAATACTCCCTGAAGAGGGATCTAGAGGATTTTCAGAGTGAAAGTTCAAGTAAACAGAGAGACGGTCCTAGAAAATAAGCATGATGAATTCTGGACCCTAGAGTCCTGTGCTACCAGTAACTTCTCCCTTCAGTAACCTATTCAAGTTCATGAGGAGGTATGTAAGCAAGCCCATACCTGTCCTCCTACACCCTCATTCATGTCAAATAAGAAAATACTACTAAAAATGCATCATAAACAACAAATTAAGAAAAGATCATGACATCATAGGATATCCACAGTCCAGATGACAGATAGGAAGGGTAGAGGGGAAGAGGGTTGTAGACTCACAAACCCAGCCACCTGTCCCCCCCCCACCTCTCTCTCCATACATTTTGTAACAACTGTGGTAGATGATGTGATTCCTGTCTCTTCCCTAGCTATTCCTGAACCCTCCCTCGAAGTCCGTCACCCATGTATGGAGCCTGCTCAGAGGCAGTAGGGGCCCCCACAGTGTTTTGCTAGCACCTGACATGACTGTTGCCACTGGCCTGATTTTGTATCTTCTCAAGAAAATAACTTTCAGAGAGAAAGTAAAAGAAATTTTATATTTAAAAAAAAAACCCAACAACCCTGCATTCACACTTTTGAATGTATCAGATGAAATTCAGCACATCTGTTCTTCAAAGTATCCAGTTTCAAGTTTTCTGTATTCCTGATCAAACACAGACGTTTTTAGAGCTTCTGAGGACCTCACTCAGCAATTCCCTGTACTGCACAGTAAGGGCTCAAGCAGGCTAACCACTCTCCACTTCCAGCTGAAACCCTTCAATGAAGGTGGCAGTTCCTGGCCACATGTTTCCCCACACAAGCACATAGACATACATACATACCTTCCCACCTTATTCCTCATTCATTTCTCTTACATGTGTTCCAAGCTTGGAGGCCCAGGGTGCAAGGGCTATGTTCAGGCAGCAAAGGTGCAGTAAGGCCTTTGACCAACCCCACAGGGAACTCTTCAGACAGAGGAATATTTATCAGTCAGATGCATGTATGCTACTGCTCCTGAGAATTCATGCACACAACCCTGTGGAGCAGCAGTCTGTACACAAAAGTGAGGCAGATGCCAGCTGACACCTGGCACTACACTTAGGACTTTCTGTCCCTCCCTCCCCCTGTCCTGCCCACATCTGGTCCCTGCAAGATGTTGTCTATATTCATGTTGTAGGGGACAGTTTATGTGCAATGGTGCATGGAACTGAGGGTACACTGGAAGGAAAAATGCCAATAACCTTTTCCGTGAAGGCTTTATTCAAGTTTTGGTTTTAGGGGATGGGATGGAAAGGGGAGGAGGCTAAGAATGAATTTTGAAAGAACTATTAACACACATTAAAAATATACGAGAATTGTAGAGTTCTGAGAAAATAACAGGATTACTTTAGAGTTTCCAAAATTTCATGTGCACAATAGGATTCTCAACACAGTCCATGGGTCAGTTTTCCTTGATTTCAATAGCTACTGATAGCAACAGAAAAATGCCAAAAAGCAGGCCATGCAAGGAGAGAATGTTAAGCCAAAGTCAAATTTTCCAACTATCCCTCTTCTTTTTTTAAAGTATATTTTATTGATTATGCTATTATGGTTGTCCAAGTTTTTCCCCTTTGTCCCCCTCCACCTGGTACCCACTTTCCCTACAGCAATGTCCCTTAGTTCATATCCATGGGTCATGCATATAAATTCTTTGGCTTCTTCATTTCCTATATTATTCCTAACATCACCTTGTCTTTTTTGTACCTACCATTTATGCTTCTTATTCCCTGTACATTTTACCCTATTATCTCCCTTCCCTCTCCCTGCTGCTAACCCTCCATATGATCTCCATTTCTGTGACTCTATTCCTGTTCTAGTTGTTTCCCTAGTTTGTTCTTTTTTATATTCAGTTGTTGATAGTTGTGAGTTTGTCATTTTAATGTTCATAGTTTTGATCTTCTTTTTCTTAAATAAGCCCCTTTAACATCTCATATAATAAGAGCTTGGTGAAGAGCTTGGTGAACTCCTTAGTTTTATCTTGTCTGGGGAGCACTTTATCTGCCCTTCAGTTCTCTGGGACATCTCCAAAATTGCCAACATCTGAAACATAGGGATGCCAGAAGAAGAGGAAGAGCAAGAAATTGAAAACTTATTCAAAAAAACAATGAAAGAACACTTCCCTAATTTGGTGAAGGAAATAGACATACAAGTCCAGGAAGTACAGAGAGTCCCAAACAAGTTGGACCCAAAGAGGACCACACCCAGACTCATCATAATTAAAATGCAAAAAGTTAAAGATAAGGAGAGAATCTTAAAAGAAGCAAGAGAAAAGCAAATAATTAGCTACAAAGGAGTTTCCATAAGACTATCAGCTGATTTCCCAAAAGAAATTTTGCTGGCAAAAAGGGACTGACAATAAGTATTCAAAGTGATGAAAAGCAAAGACCTACAACCAAGATTACTCTAACCAGCAGAGCTATCATTTAGAACCAACTCTCCCTCCTCTCATGGGGCTGTATAGCTCATGATGTTGTAATGGATGAGTCGGTATAATCCCAGTGCCAGAAATTTTATAGTAAGTCTTATCTAAAATTTATAGGAAGGTATCACAGTACCTTATTTTATCACTGTAAAACAGTGACAATGATGACAATGATAATGGCATATCTGCATTTTCATAGAAACAGCTCCAAGAAATTCCAAGATGCACAGTGGAGAATTATGGAAACATGATTGTGTGAGGTATGTTGGTCTATTCCCTGTTCAGTGAAGACCTGATGCATGAGCATCTGCACTATTTTTAAAGCTCTGGGGAAATGTAGTTATACTACCTTAGGTTCCTAATATAACACTCATTTCTATTTGTGGTATGGTTAACACCATCTTCTATATGGTCCTTCCTCCATGAATATAACATCCTTCACAGAAAGTCCTACTTTCCAAATGTTTAATTATTGTTAAATTTCAGATATGTAATTTATACTCTTTCTGACTCTGTAAAGGGGGAGGTTATGGGCCTCTCATTAGCCTAACCTCCTTCCATCAGACCAAGTAAACACCTTGGCAGCATTCAGAAAATCTTCAATGCAGAATACTACAACATCACTGAAAGGGCTTAATGCTTTTCATAAATCCCTGCACACCACCCTGAATGGTTCCTCTTGCACCCTAAACAATGGTAGCAATACTTCCACCTCACTTCCCTAAGTGCTAGAATCTACTGGGAAGACCAAGATCATGGTACGCTGCCAGGGCTAGCTTACCCTCCAGGCAGACCTTCTCTCCTAAAGAGCTGGTTGGAAGATAACAGCCTTGGGGTGTCTTACTCTTTATTTATGGCTCTGTGACAGTTATAAAGTGCTGACTATTCCTAAAGGCTGATATATTCTTTCCTAAAACCTATAGAGTCTGGGAAGTGGGCGTAGAAAGATGGGTGGGGGGGAGGAAGATGGGTAGGAGTTGGAATCTACATAGACTATAATTGTCTCAAGTTTGTCAACTGTTAGTATAAAAATACTCTTGGAGACTTTAATGGTTGAATGAAAATTCACACTGATTAAACACCATGGTCAAGAGGGGAAAATTCAGCCTGTATTAAATGAATAACTTCACAGTTTCAAGTTCAGAAGGCAAAACAGTAAGAGCTATAATCATAATGATTACATTATATACAGAGTACGGCAAGAGTAGGTTTATAGTTGTGAGTACAGGAAACATGGAGTTTATTCTTGCGTTATTATTTATTTATTATTATATTATTTTCCATATGAACAAGTATAAGTCTACTTTTTGCCCCACCCTGTATTTTGCACTTTCTTTTCCTTGGGGTGGGTTAACTACTCTGACCTATCCTACAACAAGTAGAAAAACAGAAGGGGAAAAGAGCCACCTAGATTTAGAAATAGGCAGATTTTATGTCACTGCCAGCTTTATCTTCCTTTAGAAGCTTTTTCCTAACCCCTTGATGATGGACTCACTACCCTTATAGGGCTCCTTTGTGTGCATCTGAATCTGTCACAGAAGTTATCGCTGTCTTGTTAGAGCACATTTTCTGGTCTTCTTCCCCGCTGGAGTGAGCCCTGGTACAATTGCTTGTTCTTTTGTAGTATCCCCAGTAGGTAGCACATTCCTGGCACAAAGTTGTTCATTACAGATAACTCTTGAAAAAATCCTGGGAGGAAAAAGTCCTGATTACTGAATCTTCTTTGAACAGTGTCTAGCACAGAACCACATCCCACCAGACACTAATGATGTCAGTGGTACAGTTCTGCTAAACGTTTTCATATTCTGTAACAATTGTTCAACTATGACTACTTACTCTAGGCAGTGAGAACTGTCACTGAAAAGAGCCTCATGGTTTCTTTTATAAAAAGGTTACCTGTTTATAGAATCCTAATTATATTCATATATTTATATAAAATGTTTTGCATGATAAAAGTGGGAGATGATATCTATGATCAATAGGAGGAGAGATGAAAGCAGGGCACAGTCAAATGGCACAAGGCCTTCTTAGGTCAAAGGCTAGTGCCTGTAGTGGCACTGGCAAGTAGGTGGCAGTCAGAGACAATCTTATTGGCTATTTGGTCCCTAGAGTGAAGATACTGCGAGTCCATCCAGGTAGAATAACATCTTTTTAATTTACTAAGGACTAAGCATTTATCCAGTACTGTAGTAGACCATCCTGCATGGCGTGGTCCAAGTCCCCAGTGGCAAATATTTACTGCAAAATAACTTCCTAAAAACCATCCTAAACATTCCAAGGACCAGTGTAACCCATTCAACCACTTGTACCTTTTCATTTGCAAATATCCCTCTTCTGTGATGTGATTACTGGCATCTTCTCCTTTGTTTTCTGTAAAATGTAACCACCGAAAGCTGACCTGTGCATAGTAAATGAGGACCATCATGCAATGGGTAGAAAAAAAGAGAAATAAAGGCCTGTGATGGTGGAGGCTGTGGCTTTTTCTCCCCTTGAGAGAAAACCCATGCTGTCCCTTTTCCTCCCCTGGACTTGGTGGTCCGTGTGAATGTCTCATTTCACCCATAATGACTCGAACATTGCGGGCTGGTGTCTCCATCACAGTACAACTTTTCACCATGCATTTTAGAATCTAGAGTTTCATGATCTCTTCGGAAAGAAAATTAGCTAAATATGTTCCAAAGATAATTGACAGGATTTTCTGAAAACACAGCAGAGCAGTAAGAGCAATTACAAACCTTTTAAATCTACCATTACCCACCCCCACATTGCTAAACTAGAAAAGTGTATCACCCCCCAAAAATACAGCTACATAAGAAACTGTCTTATTCTCAGTTAAGAACAGTTTGTGAGTGCTCACCAACTAGCAATCACTCTGTCTCTAACTTTCCTTGGCTCTGTCTGTCTCCCTCTCAGAATCACAATTCTCTTTCCTGACTGTTACTGCACTGGTGACCTGAAGAAGCTACCCAGTGAACACTCCACTTCCTGAGAAATACATCTTTTCTTTAAATTGCTGTTTTCAATGACTCAGGGTGAAAAAAAGTACTCATGAGTGAGTAACAGAATACCCAGGGGAGGATTTAGCCTCACTTACAGAGCATTTGAGAACTCAAAACTCCAAAGCAACAAACCTATGTATTTATGCCATCATCTCCAACTCAAACAAAATAATTACAGAAAAGAAAAATGAAAAAGCATAAAACACAACTTCCTAAAGAGTCTAGCCCTGAAGTGTTCTCAGAGTTCACAGACCCCTCTTAGGGAAACACAAAGTTCTTCCTTTTCTCAACGCTATCCTCATACTAAACTCTAAGAACAACCACAACAAACCTGAGAAAGCAGGAATCACCCACAGCTGGCCTTTGGAAGAATACCTTTTTTCAAGAACAGGTCTTGAAACTGGGCCTCCTTCAGTGTGCTGTTGTTCAGGTGATCACTGGAGATAATTGAGTCCTTTGCAAGGGGGCGTCTAACTATGATGCTGCACCCCTCATCCCCAGTTCAAAGCATCTCTTCAGCCTCAGGCAATATCCTCTCCAGGCAGCTCAGAGCTGCAGTTATAGCCAGCATGATGTGTGTATGTGTGTGTTTGCCTCTTTCTATTGTATCAGTGGGGCCCAGCCCAGATACTAGGCTCAAATGCCATGGCTCTGATTGCGACTATGGCTACCAATTATTAACTGCCATCCACAGAAACCAGGAACTCTATGCCAGGAAGCCGGTGGTGTCACAGAACAGATAACAAGTCCAGGGTCTGAAATCCTTAGAGCCCCTGAACACCCATAGAGCAATGATTAGTCTGCATTTCTTGTGTTGGCCTCACACAGGACATGTTACACACACAGATAAGTGCAATGCAGCTAGACAGATCATCTTCTTGTTCTATTATGTTCAATAATCTTTTCAATGGGCAAATTCCAAACCAGACAAGAGTGAAAGGGGAAATCTGCAAATATTAACACAATATTTCTTTCCATGATTTCTGATGGAAGCCTTCAGAGTTAAAGAAATGGAAAGAGAGAGAGAGTGTGTGCTTGCCTTGGCAGCAGGCGTAAACAGGAATACACCTAGCTACTCATGCTTCTCTGCTGTGGCTCCAGCTTAAAGAGCATATACAGGCTCAGAGCACATGCAGTGGCCCTCACTCTAGGAACCAAGCTGTGTGCTGTCCTCTGGGTCCTCCTCTCTGCAAAATCTCTGACTGATGCGAACAGCTCACATGGCTCATGCAGCCAAGTGCTGCACTGGCAAAGTCATAACCACAGCAGGAAACACTCATAGTTTCTCTCCCTCCCTCTCCCTTTCCTTTCAGCTCTTCCCCTTACCTTGTCTTTTCTCTTCCTGCTCTCTCCCTCCTTTCTCTCTCTCCCCCTTGTCATCATTATTTTTCAACGTATGGTAGTACAAATATACCCAAGAGAATCTTATAAAGTCAGGACTCTCAATCTTACTATGCTGTTTTAGTTTACAAGGTTCAGAAATTACAGAAAACGATCTCAGGTAATGAGAAAAAAAGGCAATTCAAATGCTAAAGCAGAGACATATCTCGGGAGGGTGCTTTTTCCTGGTTCATTTTGTGCAAGCAGTCTCTTTTCCCTTGAGGTCTAAACAGTTTATTTCATATGTGCATAAAACATCTCTGGTGCATTTTGATGCCCTGTGGCTCTGTAAAAAGACTCTGAGAAGACTGAACGTCTGTCACAGCACTGTACAGAAAAAGTCATGGTGTGGCCTCAGTGAAAAGGGCAGCATGCCAAGGTACTATTTCAAATAACTCCAGCCACAAGCACTGCTCTGTGCCCAGAATAGCCTTTGTTTTTCCTTATTTAGGGTAAATAACAATGATGTGGGCCATAACGATAGTTTTGGCTGTAGAAGGAGTTGTCAAAACAAAACTAAACTGTTGGTTACAACTAGTATTCGAAACAAGAACAGTTACGTCAGCGGCCAGTTCCACTGTTTGCCCCAGCACATCACCTAGGGTGAGCCAAGAAGACCATCTGGGTTTGATGTCACCTCTGGGTCCTCAGGTTGGTCAGAAGACATCCCTATGTCATCGTCTAATTATTGGGGGTTGGGGGGCATTGGGAAGGAAAGGAACAAAAAAATCATCAAGAGCATTTTTCAGAAATTTCATGTGGATAAAAGAAATGGGAATTTCAGAAGAAAAATTAACAGCTGTATACATTTGCATGTGCCAATCATGGCAGTCTGATTTTTCTTGAGCAATTTCCACATTTAAAATGTAACTCCCCTCTCTTATGTTATACTTTTCCCAGGTTTCTTCTCAGAGTCACACAGCTGGGTGAATGAAGAGGGCAAGGCTCCAGAGACAAGGCTGTAATGTGGTCATCCAGCTCAGGGAATTCTCCACAGAGAAGAGCCAGCTTAAGAAAGCATTAAGAGACCCTCCTACTTCAAGCTGGGCCTCGTGGGTTCTCCTTTGTCCCTCTAGCCCTGGGATCCTAGCCACCTAGAGATAACAGTTTCCAGTGAGTGTACTCATAGTGATAGAATCACTCTAAAATCAGGTCCTTCAAGAGTAATATTCACAAGATTGCATATGACTGTCAAGCAGGTCTATTTTGGGAAAATTTGAGATTCAGTCAACATATTGGACTTGAAAATCTGTTCCATTATTTTCTAGTAGACATTAGCATTTTAACACAGTGGCAAATAGTCCTCTTTGGGGACTATTATTTAAAATGAATAGTTCATGTATCAAAATATCAACATTTTTTAATTTGTTAATGGCTACAGGGTTTTCCACTCTGCCTTAACACATCTTTTTTGTTTGGCTGTTTTCCTTATCAACTGGGCATTTGGTTTATGGGAAGTCAATCTTAATTAAACTCCTTATTCATTCTGTTTAATCATTTTCAGTATTTAATCTGCTTTAAAAATCATTTTAAAAGTCTTTGACTTTATGGATGAGTTATTTTCAAAACATTGCCCATACTTCACACCAGGCATATGCAATCTTGTGAATTTTACTCAAGGGACCTGATATCAGAGTGATCTCATCACCACAAGTAAACTGACCATAAACTGGGGGTTGTGTGCTGTACTCCAGGCTGAGGAGGGTATCCAGCAGAGCCAATCTTGGACTGCATTTGATGCATGTATGCCATGCTTGGTTAACTCAGGCACTACACCATTCTTCTGCATTCACTGAACGGATGGATGTGAGGATAAGTCACCAAGTGGTGGTTTTAATTTTGTTCTCATTTTCTTTTACACACCAGCCTGAAGAGGAAGTTTGAGGAAGAAAGCACATGATCAACATCTTATTCTAGCTGGCCCTGATGATATGTGGATAACTGTGGCTTTTTAAATCATAGCTCCAATATTGCTTTTTCCCTTACTCAGAGAAAAGGCAGCACACACAGTAGAAAGGTGTGTGAAGGAACAAGTCTGCAAAACAAAAACACACAAGTAGGAAAGTGTAAAAAAAAATTCCGTTCAAGGACTCTTTTCTCCCTCTTTGTCTTTAAATATGCACCTTTAAAAAGAGTACTCTGATTACTGATTTTACTAATGTAAGTTTTGTGTAGTTAATAAAATGTCCCAAAGCCAGCTGAGGTTTCCCCATGTACATCCAGAGGCCTTAGAAATGGTGCAAGGAGGGTATCCCAAGAAAGATGTTTTCATAAGGGTCTGTTGATAGTGTGAAGGACCTGAAGAGCCTCTGCCTTCCTAAGTTCACCATACCAACATCCTCAATGTTTCCTGTAGAGGTCCCAGCTCATTAATTCATCTGATAAATATTTACTATGTAGTTACAGTCTTTAGGAGGAAATATATTAAACCTTCAATGTAATCTGACATACAAGCATTTACTATCGAGTTGAACTTGTCTTAGGTTCCATCTGTAGGTAGTTACTTATTTAAGGAACTGAACAAACTCTAAGGACTGGCTTCCTGGCAAGATCTGAATATGACAAGCTGAGATGCCTAGAAGCACCTGTGGCCTGAATGGCCAAAGAGGAAGCACAGGGCAGGAATTTTAGCTCAGGAAGTACTCAGAGCTCATTAGCTTCAGAAAAAAAAAAATCTCTGGGTGGTAAAGGGGTGTTCTGCTATACCAGAATCTTTCTCTTGGTTAGCATCTAGCCTGGTCTAATCCTCTGAGTTAATCACAATGGGCTTCTCTGTCATGTCCTGTTATCCCCTGACACCTAACCCCAACTCTCCCACCTTCAATGGATAGCTCATTCACAACAGAAATTTTCACATACTTCTGGCCAAAATGGAGGCATAGGTAGACACACTGTGCCTCTTTGCAAAACCAAAAGAACAACAAAAAATTCAAAACAAAAACAACCAGAACTGATAGAAAATTGAACTGTATGGAAGTCTGACAACCAAGGAGTTAAAGAAGACACATTCATCCAGACCAGTAGAAGGGGCAGAGACAGGCCAGGCAGAGAGAGAGATGGGCCAAGCAGAAGGGCCAAGGCTGGAGGACTGGGGCGGGCAAAGCGGTGGCTGGCGGGAACCAGCGAGGCAACAGATTGTGGAGTGGGATGGACAAGGCTGAAGCTGGTGGACCCTGCAGTTCCACATCCATACACAGATAAACCAGGAGGAACAATTGGGGAGCGAAACAGACCTCAAAACCCAGAGTTCCAGCTCAGAGAAATAAGGCCTAAAACCACTGATTGAAAACACCCGTGGGAGTGGAGGCGACAGCAGGAGAAACTCCCAGCCTCACAGGACAGTTCATTGGAGAGACTCACAGGGTCCTAGAACATACACAAATCCACCCACCAGGAATCAGCACCAGAAGGGCCCACTTTGCTTGTGGGTTGTGGGGGAAGTGACTGAAAACAGGCAGGGAGTGGAGCAAGTGCCATTGTTCCCTTTTGGACCCTTCCCCACATACAGCATCATAACATAGTGATGTGGGTTACCCCGCCCTGGTGAACACCTAAGGCTCTCCCCCTTAGCAGGCAAGCTAAGACAAAAAAAAAAAAAAAAAAAAAAAAAAAAAAAAAAAAAAAAAAAAAAAAAAAAAAAAAAAAAAAAAAAAAAAAAAAAAGGTCCAAATGAAAGAACAGATCAAAGCTCCAGAAAAAAAAAACAACAACTAAGTGATGAAGAGATAGCCAACCTATCAGATGCACACTTCAAAACACTGGTAATCAGGATGCTCACAGAATTAGATGAATTTGGTTACAAATTATATGAAAAAATGAAGGCTATGCTAAGTGAAATAAAGAAAAATGCACAGGGAACCAATATTGATGGGAAGGAAACTGGGACTCACATCAATGGAGTGGACAAGAAGGAAGAAAGAAACATCCAATCAGAAAAGAATGAAGAAACATGAATTCACAAAAATGAGGAGAAACTCAGGAACCTCCAGGACATTTTTAAACGTTCCAACATCCGAATTATAGGGGTACCAGAAGGAGAAGAGAAAGAACAACAAATTGAAAACTTATTTGAACAAATAATGAAGGAGAGCTTCCCCAATCCGGCAAAGGAAATAGACTTCCAAACAGTCCAGGAAGCTCAGAGAGTCCCAAAGAAGTTGGACCCAAGGAAGCACACACCAAGGCACATCACAATTACATTAGCCAAGATTAGAATGAAGGAGAGAATCCTGGAAGCAGCAAGAGATAAGGAGACAGTTACCTACAAAGTAGTTCCAGTAAGACTGTCAGCTGATTTCTCAAAACAAATCTTGGAGGCAAGAAGGGGCTGGAAAGAAGTATTCCAAGTCCTGAAAGGCAAGGACCTACATCCCAGATTGCTCTATCCAGCAAAACTTTCATTTAGAATGGAAGGGCAGATAAAGTGCTTCTCATATAAGGCCAAGTTAAAGGAGTTTGTCATCACCAGGCCTTATTATATGAAATGTTAAAGGGACTTATCTAAGAAAAAGAAGATAAAAAATATGAATGGTAAAATGACATCAAAATCACAACTATTAACAACCACACCTAAAACAAAAACCAAAAACAAACTAAGCAAACAACTAGAACAGGAACAGAACCACAGAAATTGAGATCACATGCAGGGTTACCAATAGGGGAGTGGGAAGGGGAGAGAGGGGGGAAAAGTAAAGGGAATAAGAAGCATAAAATGGTAGGTCAAAAATAGACAGGGGGAAGGTTAGAATAGTATAGGAAATGTAGAAGCCAAAGAACTTATATGTTTGACCTATGGACATGAATTAAAGCATGGGGGAATGTGGGTGGGAGGTGATATGCAGGCGGAGGGGAATAAAGGGGGGAATGGGACAACTGTAATAGCATAATCAATAAAATATATTTAAAAAAAGAAAAGAAATTTTCAGATACAGTTCATTTGGATAGTTAGGAATACCTTTACAGTGGTTACACAGCTTCAAATTAGCATGTAAAAACATTTATAAAGATCTCGTTACATTCTAGACACTTTTGAGCACTGTAGTGTTTCTCTTACCTTCATACAATAAATTCTTTTTTTTATTTCTACCATATAGAGAAGGGAGCTGAGTCTCAGAGAGGGTGGGTATTTTGTCCAAGGTCAAATAGTTGCTAAGAGACATTTTGGGAGTTGGAACCCTGGGCAGTCTGACTCAGAAACTTCTTCACAGATTCTAGAACTTAGAATTATCTGACAGCCAGCAAACTAAAGTCTCCTGAAACTAACTGATGGATGTCAATTAATTTATATGGACTTATGTGAATAATTTTAGCCTGATTCCTTTTGGGCACTAACTTGCAAATTTGTGTTAAAGAATCTGCATCTTCACGTATTGCCAGAGGCTCTTAGAGCCATTATATATGTCTCCTATGCCTGCTGATGTGACTTCTGTTGAGAATCAATGGCCCTATCCATTACAAATTCTCATCTTTGAGGTTTATGACTATGCTATAAAACTCTGTGCTGACATAAAATTTTCCATATAAAAATTCAGCCCTGGAATTTGGCCTTCAGAAAACAAAACAGTATGTTTTAAGTAAGGTTGCTATTCTTAAAATCATAAATGAGAATTTTAAAAGAATGCAAACTTTGCATTCCTGCCTACTCAAAACACAGTAATTGTTTGATATTTGTGGACATCAGCCTATAGCATAGAATAATTTACTAATGTATTCTTGGTGCTTAAAGATTTTAACAGAGAGGTTTTTTATGTAGAAATGTGAATGCTCTGCATGTGCTCCAACTACAGTGCTTGATACCTCATCATTTTGTAGAAATGTCAGCAAATATAAAATATGAGATAGAAAAGAGCTAGTAAAATAAGGTGGGTTAAAAGTTTATTAAATAAATTAGTTAAAATTAAATAGCTTTGAAATAAGTTCCTAATATGCAACAATAATGCCTGTATTAACAGACTTTGAGGTTTACCTTATGTGTTATCTACGCCACTACACTGCTTTTTTCTCTAATGGAAAAAAAGAATTACATATTATTCTGTGTTTATGGGAATATAGATTTTCATAATGGCTAAGCTACATCTAATAAGTGGGGTTATACAACTTTTAAAATTGCAGCTACTCTTCCAAGCTCCAGAAGAAAATGAAAGGCAGTATCAAGTTTATTTAGTGGCTAAATTTAGGGGCCAGTTTGACACAAATTTAGGTTCTAGTCCAGCTATCTATGTTAGTTTGAGCTAAACCCCTGTTTCTTCATCTTTAAAATGAAGCTAAGACCACCCATACCATAGAATGGTTGGGAGGATAAAATAAAACAATAAATATGACCTACTCAAATGCAGTCCAAGGACCAGCAACAGCAGCATCCCCTGGGAGCTGGATGGAAACACAGGGTCTTAGGCCCAGTCCCAGACCTACTAAGCCAGAGCATGCATTTGAACAAAATCACCAGATGATTCATCTGCACATCAAAGCCTTTTTCTGAAACTTTGGCCTAATCCAAACTGGTCATTTGGATTAAATGAGCAAGCCTGGGGCTTGGAGAATATGTGGCTTTTGCGTATCCCACAGATGAAATGAGACTAGAATGCTGATTTTCAGTTATGAGTCAAAGTAATTGCCACTCAACAATGATTTTAACAAATGGTACTCAGCACAAAACTGTTTGTATATACATGTGTGTGAAATCAAAATGCTATTTTCTGGGCTAAGGGCAAGACCCAGTACTGCAGAGGACAGGTGCTTCTTGCTGTCTTCCAACCTGTGCTGATGGGCTATTACTGATCCATCCACACCCTTTAGGAGAAGTTGTCTGGGATTACCAGAATGGCAAAGCCAACCAACTTAGGTTAACTGAGGCTCTGGTGTCAGGATACAAGTTCTAGGATATTTGGAATTCTTTTCATAAACTCCAGAAGTCATTCAGGAATTCTAAGCACCATATGTTAAGAAAGAATTTTAATTTTACCTTTTGGAAAAATCAAAGATCCAGGAGCAGACTCTTCCTAAAGACAGAATTAGGAAGATGCCATTGATCCACCGCTATGAACTTGGCCCAACTTTCTCATGTCCTCCCTGGCCTTGCTGCTCTCTAAAAGATCCTGATGATAGGAAAGTCGAGTCCTGGCACTGGAGAGTTCTAGAAACAGCTTCCACTTCTGCTGCGTGTTCAGTGGTCAGCTGCTGGCAACCCCAAACTGTTTTCCCTGTTAACAGTGGTGCCTTCACAAAACTGACGTATCATCACCAAGGGGAAGCCCTTGAAGAAGTGGTAGGAACAATCTACTCTAGGCCCTTTGTATTTCAGGTGAAACATACACACATTCTATATAAATCACACTAAATATTTTAATATTTAAAACATTCATTGTGGTTATTCAGAAAAATATTTCACTTTGCTTTTCAAACATATTACATTTCTTTATTTCATCCAAAAGCTGGAAGGCTGAATAACCGTCACCAGTCATTCTGTTTCTGGGTAGACCATAAAAAATGAGGCTCAGACAGTATAATTCAGATCCTAGATACTGCTATTCTAGTTCCCAGTTCTTACCCATTAAAAATTTTAAATGCCCCTTGAGAGACATAAACCCCATTTGCATTAGCACTATACTCCAGGCAAACAATGTGCACTTTTGTGCAAATACAGTATATGGCACACATGTGGCACCAGTATTTGGTATGTGTTGTTGCTAAATTACTAAACAACACTGTGATCATTATTCTTGAAGATTCTAAGGCAGTGGTCCCTTTGCAATCACGTGCATTTCCTGAATGATCTCACTGTGGAGGAGGGATCATACTATCACCTCTGGAACATCTCTTTGTCTTGCTCACAAGTTCCAGGATATGTTCAGGTAGTTCTGAGATCTCTAGATTCTTCACATTGATGAAAGCATTAATTTCTCCATAAGATAAGATAAAACCACTGTATATCCCCAGGTATTAGTTAGTGTATTAGAGCATATTCTAAGACAAGTACTAGAAAAATAAATAACAAGCTGATAATCTAAAATCATACCAGATCTACATAACTATACTCTGTTTTGTCTTTGGTACTTTAAGACTAATCTAGCACATATATGCTTTAATCACAAAAATTACTGCTCTCTGGTACCAGTTTGCCTATGAAAACATGAGGGGAATTCCAATTTATGTCATTTTTTACAACTGACCACTTACTATCTGCCTTTCACTGTGAGGAGACAAAGGATACAAAGAAAACCAGGAACTGTCCTTGTCCATGACATTTCTAGCAAAATAGTGAGACTGGTATGACTCAGTACAGAACCCTGTAGAGTGCTCAGCACAGAGCAGGTGAATGAACAAATGAATAAATAGATGGGGAGTCCTGTAGGAGCATATAGAAGGGATACTTAGCCCAAATGATAATAATAATAGGTAACACTTACATAGTACTTATTATGTGCCAAGTAGTATTCCAAGTCATGCTACTTACTTCAGCCTTACGCTTAAGTATCATATGAAAGTATCATATGAAATGAATATTAGTTATTATTCCAATCTTACTGATGAGAAAACTGAAACAAAGAGAGGTTATATGACTTGCTCAATGTCACACAGCTAGTTAGTGGCAGTGCTAGAACTTGAACCAGGAAGTCTCACTCTAGAATCTACTAACCACTAATTAGGCTAACTCTAAATGTGGCAGTCCAAGGATGATCCCTGAGCCAAATCCTATTTTTAGAAGAGCCTTGATCCACAGGATGAGGCAAAGTAGGTGTACACTTGTTTGAATGGAAAATAATACAATAATTAATAAATAATAATATAAAAATAAACTCTGTATTTGGCATACTCACACCTGTAAACTTACTTTTGCCCCAGTCTGTAAAAGCCCCATTTAAAAAATTCAAGAAATGAATTATACTTCTCTGAGACCAAGACAGTTGAAAAGGCTAGAAGTGCACAGAGATAATTTAACTCCACTATCTGAGAATGAAGTCATCCCATCTCAAGGAAGACACTGTTGGAAGCAAACTTAACAATTGAACCACTGGATGATTTTCCTTTATGTTAAACTAAACCTGTCTTCTGGCAAATTAAGGCTTTGTCTTTTATGACTTTTCTTTTCTTTGGCTCTGAAAAGATGAAGTGGCTGGCTCTATATTGATACCATAAAAAGGTAAATGAAATAAATGTAAATATTTTCAAAAATCAGTTTTCCAGAAAAAAGTACCCCTTCCTTTGTGTTTTCTATTTCTAACTCATTGTGTCCATAATACTTTCTTTCCTCTCAGACTTAAAATGTCCTCTTCATTTAGGGATTCATTAAAACGTATTCTAGTACTAAACATTATAATGTGACTGAAGAAATTGTTCAGTTTAATATCTTACTCACTTGTGAATTGAAAAAGTAATGAAACTAAAAGATAATTTTTAAACACAGTATGATTCTTTGTTTAAATGAGGAATTATTCTACATAGGCAATGAAATCACCATATAGAAAGAGGAAGACTAATTGCACATAAGAGGCACCTGATTAACAGAGATAATGAAGATTAACCAGGCTTTATAAGGACATCTCGCCACTATGAAAGAGACACAAACCAAAAAGGTTAGGAGGACAGGCCCCACTGCTCAAAAGGTCTGAGAGTGCTTTTTATGTAGGTAAGGAGAAATGTGGTTTTGTTTTGATTAAAAATGTCCTTAATTGGGAACTTATGGCCCAGATAGAGGTGTAGGTAGATACACTTTGCCTCCTCATACAACCAAAATAAGGACAACAACAAATTTAAAAACAAACAATATCCGTAACAGCTAGAAAATTGAATTCTATGGAAGTCCCATAACCAAGGAGTTAAAGAAGAAATAGTCATCCAGACTGGTAGGAGCGAGGCAGCCAGAGTAGAGAGGACTCATGGCAAGTCGGTGGCTGGAGGACCAGAGCAGGTGAGTTGGTGGCTGGCAGAGTAGGATATCCCACATTTGCCTGCAGATAAACTGGGAGGAACAACTGGGGAGTGAGACAGGTGGTGCAACCCAGGGTTCCAGAGCAGGAAAATAAAGCCTCAAAACCTGTGGCTGTAAAAACCTGTGGGGTTGCAGTTACAGGAGAAACTCCAAGCCTCACAGAAGAGTTCACTGGAAAGACCCATAACGTCCTAGAATATACACAAAGCCACCCACCTGGGGATCAGCACCAGAAGGGGCCATTTTGCTTGTGGGTAGTGAGGGAACTGATTAAAAGCCAGCCGAGAGCTGAGCAAGTGGCATTATTCCCTCTCAACCTCCTCCCCTACATACAGGGTCACAATGCAGAGACATGGGTTGCTCCATCCTGGAGAATACCTAAGGCTCCCGCCCCTTACTACATAACAGGTGCACTGAGACAGAAAAATATGGCCCAAATGAAAGAAAAGATTAAAGCTCAAAAAAATTTGACTAAGTGATGAAGAGATAGTCAACCTATCAGATGCACAGTTCAAAACACTGGTAATAAGAATGTTCACAGAAATGGTTGAGTATGGATGCAAATTAGATGAAAAAGTGATGGCTATGCAAAGTGAAATAAAGGAAAATGTACAGGGAACCAACAGTGAAGGGAAGGAAACTGGGACTCAGATCTATGGTTTGGAGCAGAAGGATGGGATAAACATTCAATCAGAACAGAATGAAGAAACAAGAATTCAGTAAAATGAGGAGAGGTGTAGGAACCTCTGGGACAACTTTGAACATTCCAACATCCAAATCATAGGGGTACCAGAGAAGAGAAAGAGCAAGAAATGGAAAACTTATTTGAAAACATAGTGAAAGAAAACTTCCATAATCTGGCAAAGGGAATAGACTTTCAGGAAGTCCAGGAAGCTCAGAGAATCCCAAAGAACTTGGACACAAGGAAGCACACACCAAGGTGCAACATAATTACACTACCCAAGATTAAAGATAAAGAGAGAATCTTCAAAGTAACAAGAGAAAATGAGATAGTTACCTATAAAGTGATTCCCATAGGACTATCAACTGATTTCTTAAACCTTACAGGCAAGCAGGGGCTAGAAAGAAGTATTTCAAGTCATGAAAGGCAAGGACCTACAACCAAGATTACGCTATTCAACAAAGCTTTCATTTAGAATGGAAGGACAGATAAAGTGCTTCCCAGATAAGGTCAAGTTAAAGGAATTCATCACCACCAAGCCCTTATTATATGAAATGTTAAAGGGACTCATCTAAGAAAAAGAAGATGATCAAAACTCTTAATAGTAAAATGACAACAAACTCACAACTATCAACAACTGAACCTTAAAACAGAAACAAATTAAGCAAACAACTAGAACAGGAGCAGAATCACAGAAATAGAGATCACATGGAGGGTTATCATCAGGGAGGGGGTGGAGTGAGAATGCAGGCAAAGGTACAGGGAATAAGAAGTCAAAATGGTAGGTAAAAAATAGGGTGATGTTAAGAACAGTATGGGAAATGGAGGAGCCAAAGCACTTATATATATGGCCCATGGACATAAACTAAGGTTGGGAAATGCTGGTGGGAGGGTGGGTGCAGGATGGAGGAGAATAAAGGGGAGAAAAACATGGGATGACTATAATAACATAATCAATAAAATACATTTTAAAAACAAAAAATAGAAATTAGATGCAAATATTCTTAAGAAAATATTTTCAAAACAAATCTGACAATATATAAAAAAAGGATTATGCATCATGGCTAATCCAGGATATGAAGGTTGGTTTAATATCTAAGAATCAATTAAAGTAATGCACCATATCAATATAATAAAGGACCAAAACCACACGATCATCTCAAAAGATGCAAAGGAAATATCTGACAAAAATCCAATATCCTTTTATCATAAAGACACTCAACAAACTAGGAATAGAAGGGCATCTACAAAAAACCTAAAGCTAACCCTATACTTAATGGTGAAAGTTGGCTTTCTAAGATCAGGAATATGACAAATACATCTATTCTTGCCATTTCTAGTCAACATTTTAATATAGGGTCTAGCCAGGGTTATAGAGCAATAGCAACAACAAAAAAAGGGATCAAGATTGAAAAGAAGAAGTCAAGTTATCTGTATGCAAACAGGACATCATCTTGCACAAAAGAAACATCTTAAAGAATCCACTAAAAAACCAGAGAGGAGGTGGGAGGGGATAATGGGGGGAAAAGGGGGTATAATTTTCAGGAACATCTATAAAGGACACATGGACAAAACCAAAGGTGGGTAGGATCAAGGGTGGAAATTGGGGATGGTTGCGGTGGGGGGAAAATGGAGACAACTGTACTTGAACAACAATAAAAAAAGAATCCACTAAAAATTATTAAAACTAAGAAACAAATCAATCAAGTCCACAGGGTATAAATTCAATAGACAAAAGCCAAACATATTCTGGACTTCCAGCCAAGATGGAGGCATAGGTAGTCACACTACACCTCCTCACACAGCTAAGATAAGGACAACCAAAAATTAGAAACAGAATAACAAACAAAATTAACAGAAAACTGATCTGAAAGGAAGTCGGACAACTAAGATAATAGACACATTTATCCAGACTGGTAGGAGGGGCAGAGTCAGGCAGCCCACGCAGGTTGCAGTGCGGAGAGTGGAGAGAGCTTTGGGACCAGGCACAAAAGGCATCTGCGCAAGACCACAGCAGGTGGACCCTAAACGCGCAAGCAGCAGCTGGCAGATCCTGGCCAAGGGGTGGCAAACAGCAGACCCAGTCAGGCGGCAATTGTGAAGCAAGGCACTGCACTCACCCCAGGAGCCCATCGCTGAGAAATAGAGTCTTGGGGCACTGATTGAGGTCACCTGTGGGGATTGAGGAGCAGAGAGGGACACCCAGCCTCACAGTAGAGGTCCTTGGAGGGTCCCACGGTGTGCACAAGCTCACCCACACAGGAATTGGCACCAGAGGGGGCCAAATTGCTCAGGGGAAGCAGCGGAAGGGATTGAGGTCCCACAGAGAGAGGAGCAAGCGCCATTGTTCCCTCTCAACCCCGTACCCACATACAACGTCATAACCCAGCGACTGGAATACCCTGCCCTGGTGAACACCTAAGGCTCTGCCCCTCTACAGAACAGGCGCAACCAGACCAAAGGAAAAAATAATAATAAAATAAATAAAATAAAATAAATAACATAAATAAAATAAAATAAAGATGGCTCAAACAATTTTAAAAGCCCCAGAGCCAGTTTTTTTTTAATCGACCAAGAACTAGCCAACCTATCAGATGCACAGTTCAAAACACTGGTGATCAGGATGTTCACATATTTGGTTGATTTTGTTCACAACATAGATGAACAAATGCAGGCTACAATAAGGGAAATGAAAGAAAATGCACAGGGAACCAATAGTGATGGGAAGGAAACTGGTACTCAAATCAATGGTGTGAACCAGAAGGAAGAAAAAAGCAAACAACCAGCAAAGAATGAAGAAAAAAGAATTCTAAAAAATGAGGAGAGGCTTAGGAACCTCCAGGACATCTTTAAACGTTCCAACATCTGAATTATAGGGGTACCAGAAGGAGAAGAGGAAGAGCAACCAGTGGGAAGCATATTTGAACAAATAATAAAGGAGAACTTCCCCAATCTAGCAAAGGAAATAGACTTCCAGGAAGTCCAGGAAGCTCAGAGAGTCCCAAAGAAGTGGGACCCAAGGAGGAACACACCAAGACACATCATAATTACATTAGCCAAGGTAAAAATGAAAGAGACAATCCTAGAAGCAGCAAGAGATAAGGAGACAGTTACCTACAAAGGAGTTCCCATCAGACTGTCAGCTGATTTCTCAAAAGAGACCTTACAGGCAAGAAGGGGCTGGAAAGAACTATTCCAAGTCCTGAAAGGCAAGGACCTACATCCCAGATTGATCTATCCAGCAAAACTTTCATTTAGAATGGAAGGGCAGATAAAGTACTTCTCAGATAAGGCCAAGTTAAAGGAGTTCATCATCACCAGTCCCTTATTATATGAAATGTTAAAGAAACTTAACTAAGAAAAAGAAGATAAAAAAAACCTGTACAGTAAAACGACAGCAAACTTACAATTATTAACATCCACACCTAAAACAAAAACAAAAAGAAACTTAGTAAACAACTAGAACAGGAACAGAACCATAGAAATAGAGATCATGTGGAGGGTCAGCAACAGGGGAGTGGGAGGAGGAGAGAGGGGGAAAAGGTACAGAAAATAAGTAGCATAGATGGTAGGTAGAAAATAGACAGGGGGAGGGCAAGAATAGTATGGTAAATATAGAAGCTAAAGAACTTATGACACATGGACATGAACTAAAGGGGGGGAATGTGGGTGGGAGAGGATGTGCAGGGTGTAGGGGAGTGAAGGTGGGAAATGGGACAACTGTAATAGCATAATCAATAAAATATATTTTTTTAAAAAGCCAAACATATTCTATTCACTAGCAATAATCAACTTGGAAGTGATATTAAGAAGACAAGCAAAATAAGCCAGGCGGTGCAAGACAAATACCATATGATCTCACCTTTAACAGGAATGTAAACAACAAAACAAACAAACAAGGAAAATATAACCAAAGACACTGAAATAGAGAACAGGCTGATGAGAGGGGAGGGAATTTCAGGGAAGAGGGGAAGGGTTTACAGGAACAAGTATAAAGGACCCATGGACAAAAACTAGGGGGGTGGAAATGGGAGGGAGATGGGGAGGGCTGGGGGAGTTGGCTAGGATGGGAATAAAAGACTGAAAACTGTACTTGAACAACAATTAAGTTAAAAAAAAAGATGCACTCCCCCCACTAAATTTGGGAGGAAATGGGGTGCATGTTATAGTCCCAGTGTAGCTTAGCTGGTTCGAGGGTGGTGGGGGGCGGTGGTCTATGTTATTTATGTTATTAAATATTTTACTACATAAAAAAGAAGACAATTTCATTTTCAACAGAATCAAAAAGAAAAAAATACTTAGAAATAAATTTAACTAAAAGTGCAAAACTTGTACTCTAATTGCAAACATCACTGAAAGAAATTTAAAAAGACCCAAATAAATGGAATAACCCCCAAGCTCATGGTTTGAAAGACTTAATATTGCTAAAATGCCAATATTTTATAAATTGATCTGCAAGTTTAAAATAATCCTATCAAAATCCCAGTTGGCTGTTCAAAAAAAAATCAAATTGACAAACTGACCTAAAATTCATATGGAAATTCAAGTGATATAGAATATCCAAAAAGAAGTAATCGCATAATGTGGTACTGACATAAGGCTAAGTATTAACAATGGAACAGAACTGAGAGTCCAGAAATAAACCCTCACATTGACTGTCACTTCATTTTTGACAAAAATGCCATGACTAATCACGGAAGAAGACCCTTTTCAACAAATGGGAATGGGACAACTGCATACCTAAATGTAAAAAAAAAAAAAAATGAAGCTGGACCTCTTTCTCATACTATATACAAAAATTAACTTGAAATGGACTATAAACTTATACATATGAACTAAAACTGTAAAAATATCAGAAAACAGAGGAGTAAATATTTAATTAGGCAAAACCTTCTTAGTTATCCCACCAGAAGCACAAGCAACAAAAGAAAAATAGATATACTGGATTTTATCAAAATTGCAATATTTTGTGCTTCAAAGGACACCATTAAAAAAAAGTGAAAAGACAACCCACAGAGTGAGAGAAAATTTTTACAAATCATATGTAGGACAAGGGACTTGCATTTTTTGCCACTCAACAACATAAAAATAACCCAATAAAAACTTACCAAAGATCTAAATAGACAGTTCTCTGAAGAAGATACACAAATGGTCAACAACCACATGAAAAGGTGCTAGCATCATTTGCCATTAGAGAAAGTGAAAATCAATTCCATAATGAGACTCCACTTCCCACTAGAATGACTATAATCAAAAGACTTAATAAGAGCGTGGAGAAATGGAACCCCTCTTCTGATGGGAATATGAAATGATGAAGTTGCTGTGGAAAATAATCTGGCAGTTTCTCACAAGTTAAATATACAATTACTATATGATCCAGTAAACCTACCCAAGAGAAATGATAACATGCTGAGGCAATAATTTGTACACAAATGTTCCCAGCAGTAATATTCATAAAAGTCAAAAAGTAGGAACAACTTGAATACCCATCAATAGGTAAATGGATTAAAAAATGTGGTATATCCATAAAATGGAATATCATTTGGCCATAAAAAGAAATCATGTGGATGAACCTTGAAAACATTATGCTAACTGATAGAAGTCCATCACAAAATAGCACATACTATATGATTCAATTCATATGCAAGGTCCAAAAGAGACAAATCTATAGAGATAAGTAGATTATCTCTACTTATAGCCAGGAGCCTGGGAGACAATGGAGATGATCTAAATGGGTATGATGATTCTTTGTGGAGTGACAGAAATGTTCTAAATTTAGATTGTGGTTATAGTTGCACAACTTTGTGAATATACTAAAAACTACTTAATTGTATTTTAAATGGTAGGAATTGGATGGTATGAAAATTTTATCTCAATGAAGTTGGTACAATAAAAAGAATTATTACATGAAATTGTTGTATGATACTAACAATAATTGCTTTTACTGATGCTTATAGTGTTTTTTTAAAGATTTTATTTATTTTTAGAGAGAGGGGAAGGGAAGGAGAAAGAGAGGGAGAGAAATGTCAATGTGTGGTTGCCTCTTGCATGTTCCCACTGGGGACCTGGCCTCCCACCAAGGCATGTACTCTGATTAAGAATTGAACCGGCAACCCCTTGGTTCACAGGCCAGTGCTCAGTCCACTGAACCACACCAGCCAGGGCCTGATGCTTACAATTTTTGTATTTCCAGCTTTAACAATCAATGGGCTCATTTTTGTAATATTTATGTTTCATGCCATTGTTTGCAAGGACCTTTCTAAGTATAGATGATCTTTATTCTCAATAAATATAAAATTGACCTGAATACAATTGTCAATATATTTTTCTTCTTTTACATTACATTTTGAAAACCCAGAAAGGTGTATCTGAATAATAAAACATATACATCTGAGAAAGAATATATTGAGATAAATTTGCAAAGTGATGATACCTTTTAAATTTCCTCACTAGTATTTCAATAATAGTGTTTCGTCATTAAGCAGTGGTTCATAATGGGTATAATTTAAAAAATATTGCTCAGAATAAGGTCAAGTTGAACTTAAAGTGGTCAGAATCACTATGGTGGCTGGCAATGTCAGTTGAATGGCACACTGCCAGAGGGTCTTAATCCAGAAGCTGCTTCCTCTAAGCCCTGCTCCCATCAGGTAAGCATGTTAGCACACACTCATTCTGCCTCTGAGAAGGAATCTGCTCCTCATGGCACCTCTCCAGAGATACTATCTTCAGGACCCCAAGACATGCTGTGTGCATAGTGTAGATGCAAATGACAAATGAGGAAGGTGACAGAAAATCAGGATATAGGAGAGTTTAGAAGGAAAAGAAAAATTTAAAAAGACTGCCAGATATTCCCATCCCCATATTCGTCAGCATCCTCTCCTCCATTCCTAAGCCACAGGTGAGACACTTAAGTGCAGGAGGAGCTTTCTGCAGAGAATGATCATGGAGCATCTCTTACGTAACCATCATTGTGCAAAGCACTGTGAGGAAAGAAGAGAAATCCATGCTAAGGTCAGCTCACAAAAGCCTCACAATCTTGCTGAGAAAACAAAACTGAATTTAAAAAGTTAGAAAATTTTAAACTAATATTCTTTTTCAAATGGTGCTTAATAAATTTCAAAACATTTGTACATACAAACTATCATTTGATACAATCAAATCTTTTTTGTTTCCTTTTATTTTGTCGTTCAAGTACAGTTGTCTCCATTTTTACCCCACCAAGGCCCACTGACACAACCATCCCCACTTTCCACCCTTGAACCTACCCCCTTAGGCTTTGTCCATGTGTCTTTTATAAATATTCCTTGATGGACCTTCCCTTATTTTCCCCTGTTATCCCTCTCCCCACTCCTTTGGTTACTGTCAGTTTGTCCTTTATTTCAGTGTCTCTGTTATATTTTGCTTGCTTGTTTGTTTTGTTGATTACATTAGGTTCCACTTATAGGTGAGACCATATGTTATTTGCCATTCACCACCTGACTTATTTCACTTAGCATGATGCTCTCCAGCTCCATCCATATCATTGCAAAGGGTAGGAGATCCTTCTATCTTTCTACTGTGTAGTATTCCATTGTGTAAACGTACCACGGTTTTTTGATCCACTCATTTACTGATGGGCACTTAGGTTGCTTCCAGCAGTTGGCTATTGTAATTGTGCTGCTATGAACATTGGGGTGTATAGGTTATTTTGAATTGGTGTTTCAGGATTCTTAGGGTATAATCCCAGTAGTGGTATTGCTGGGTCAAAAGGCAGTTCCATTTTTTGTTTTCTGAGGAAATTTCACAGTGGCTGCACCAGTCTGCAGTCCCACCAACAGTGCACTAGGGTTCCCTTTTCTCCATAACCTCTCCAGCACTTGTTGTTTGTTGCTTTGTTTATGATGGCCATTCTGACCGGTGTGAGGTGGTATCTCACCGTGGTTTTCATTTGCATCTCTCTGATGGCTAGTGACACTGAGTGTCCTTTTTATGTCTCTGGGCCCTCTCTGGGTCCTCCTTGGAGAAGTCTCTATTCAGGTCCTTTGTTCATTTTTTAATTGGGTTGTTTGTCTTCCTGGAGTGGAATCGGGTGAGTTCTTCATATATTTTGGAGATTAAACCCTTGTCTGAGGTATCATTGGCAAATATGTTTTCCCATACAGTTGGTTATCTTTTCATTTCATTTCTGTTTTCTTTAACTGTGCAAGTCTCTATAGTCAATTAACGCTTGACAAAGGGGGCAAAAGGATAAAATGGAGTAAAAATAGCCTCGTCAATAAATGGTATTGGGAGATCTGGACAGCTCCATGTAAAAAAATGAAACTTAATCACCAACTTACACCATACACAAAAATAAATTCAAGGTGGATGAAAGTCTTAAATATAAGTGACCATAAAAGTCCTAGAGGAGAAAATAGGCAGAAAAATCTCAAATATTCAACACAGCAATATTTTCACCAATATGTCCCCTAGAGCAAGAAACATAAAGGAAAGAATAAACAAATGGGACCTCATCATAATACAATCAAATCTTAAACTGTGAGTCAGATAGACTCTTACATTTCTTAGGTTCTAATAAATTCTTAGAGCCTGAATCACTTCAAGTTTTGGCTTCTACACCCTAATTGGGAATCAAGACTTAAAGAAGACATTACAAAGTCCTTCTAAAACACTTAGATTATAAATTTTATTGTTTTCATATTCTGGTTTCTCATCTTGAACTTCCAGGAGTTAAATGTGAGTTTGCAACATTCATTATCCTGCCTCAAAAAAATCATACATATATTCTTCATTTGTAAGATTTTTCTTTAAAAGTGTTAAAAGCCTGGTTAGCTACATAGCACCAAGACTACTAGGTTTAAAAGTAATATATTCTATACATTCTACCAAGCAATATTCATTGTTTGGCCTATAGTAGATCTTTCCATATGGCTGTGTAAGATAGACAGGTCATTTACTTTCTTCATCATGATGTTACCCTTTTTTCTGGCCTTCAGAGAAAAGGGAAGGTATACAGTGTGTTTCAAGGCCTGAGTCACAATCCATTAGAGCAGTTAGTACATTAGATTACAACATTTAAAGAAACAAAAGAGAATGGAAAATATCAGAGTGCAAATGGTAAGTAAGCATAAGCATTGTGAGAAGTTTTGTTTGCACTCCGCCATGTATGAGTCTATGTTTGAACTGGGCTGTGATGTAATATGTATTTCTCGCTAGTTCAGAGTTAAAAATGTTGAAAGGCACTAGTTGAAAGAGTAATGACTGTTCAAATATTTCATTTTTTCCCATTATACAAGGTAAATCATCTTCTTCCACAAGTCCTCATTTTTCACCAGGAACATACTAACAATAAATTAATAAAGATCTTTTTAAGGTTTGTGATTGTAATTCAGAAGACTAACACATGCATACTAGGGTAGGGTCCTTCCAGTTGAAGGTCCTGGGCTGGAACCTGACCTACCACTTACAAATTGTATGACACTGGATTCTTCACATAACCTTCCTTAGTGCCCATTTCCTCATCATCACCCTTAATTGCCCTAAGTACATCACAGAGATCAAACAAAAGAATATGTGTATAAGTGGCATACAGTCAGAAAGTATGTATTATTTCTCATTGGCCTCATTTACAAGTGACAGTTGAATTCTATATTGGCTCCATTGCTCACAACCCTTGAGTTCAACTCTGCATACGTGAGTATTACTTAGAGCAGTGGTTCACAATTGGCTGCATATTTTATCAACTGGGTATTTTACAAATACCAATGACTGGGCCTCATCTTAGACTGACTAAATCAGATGCTTCAGAGGTGGACTCTGGCATCTGGAATTTTAGTGTGCAGCCAGAGTTAAGAATCATTGTCCTAGACCGCATTACTGCAGTATTTTCTTTATTTTTAAATTTCTGTCTGCTGTCTTCCTTTCTCTATAAAAACAGACAAATGCATGCACACACATGTTTTGGAGTATTTTCTTTCATATTGTAGCTGACTTCAGAAATAAAAAACAAAACAAAACAAAACACTAAGGCTGACTTACTTAACTTCTTTACCCCTCATCTAATTATCCAGGGACATCAAATGTGAAACACAAAACCTCGACACCAAATTTCTATAATTAAAATCTTTAATTTAGATAAATTATTTCTTTGGATATCCTCAAGAAAATCCATAAAGAGTTTTTATTTACAAGGAATTATCTCTAAATTGTTAAGAGAGAAGTAGCATTCTATAGTGAGCAAACAGAGCACAAGATTTGAATGGTCTTTTTTTGTTTTTTGGGGGTTTTTTTGGTCTTTTTTTTTTTTTTTACAGGTGAACTCTTTTTTTAAAAATTTTAATTGTTGTTCAAATACAGTTTTCTGTCTTTTACTCCCACCCCAGCCCACCCACTCAGCCCTCACCACCTCCCTCCCATTTCCACCCCCCACCCCAGTTTTTGTCCATGTGTCTTTTATACTTGTTCCTGTAAACCCTTCCAATTCTCCCCTGAAACTCCCTCCCCTCTCCCCTCTGCTCACAGTCTGCCTTTTCTTTATTTCAGTGTATTTGGTTATATTTTGCTGGTTTTCATGTTTAGGTTTCTGTTAAAGGTGAGATCGTATGGTATTTGTCTTTCACTGTCTGGCTTATGTCACTTAGCATAATGCTTTCCAGTTCCATCCATGCTGTCACAAAGGGTAGGAGCTCCTTCTTTCCTCTGTGGAATAGAATTCCATTGTATAAATGTACCAGAGTTTTTTGATGGATTCATTTACTAATGAGCACCTAGGTTGTTTACAACACTTGGCTATTGTAAATTGTGCTGCTATGAACATTGGGGTGCATAGGTTCTTTTGGATTGGTGTTTCAGGGTTCTTAGGATATAATCCTCACAGTGAAATTACTGGGTCAAAAGGCAGATTCATTTTCAATTTGCTGAGAAAAATTCCATACTGTTTTCCATAGTGGTTGTACCAGTCTGCAATCCCACCAACAGTGCCCTAGGGTCCCCTTTTCTCCACAACCTCTCCAACATGTGTTGTTTGTTCCTTTGTTTGTGATGGCCATTCTGACTGGTATGAAGCGGTATCTCATGTGGTTTTAATTTGCATCTCTCTGATAGCTAG
This sequence comes from Tonatia bakeri, assembly GCA_004024845.1. Classification (NCBI taxonomy): domain Eukaryota; kingdom Metazoa; phylum Chordata; class Mammalia; order Chiroptera; family Phyllostomidae; genus Tonatia; species Tonatia bakeri. The sequence goes on along the minus strand of PVIA01002467.1, from coordinate 33,904 downwards.
TGATATTGAACATCTTTTCATGTGTCTCTGGATCCTCTGTATGTCCTCCTTGGAGAAGTGTGTGTTCAAGTCCTTTGCCCATTTTTTAATTGGGTTGCTTGTCTTCTTAGAGTGGAGTCCTGTAAGTTCTGTATATATTTTGGATATTAAACCCTTGTCTGAGGTATCATTGGTAAATATGTTTTCCCATACAGTTGGTTCTCTTTTTATTTTGATACTGTTTTCTTTAGCTGTGCAGAAGCTTTTCATTTTGATGAGATCCCATTTGTTTATTCTTTCCTTTGTGTCCATTGCTCTAGGGGACATATCAGTAAAAATGTTGGCTGCATGAAATATCTGAGATTTTCCTGCCTATGTTCTCCTCTAGGACTTTAATGGTGCCATGGCTAATATTTAAATCTTTTACCCACTTTGAATTTATTTTTGTGGATGGTGTATGTTGGTGCTCGAGTTTCATTTTTTTTTTTTTTTTGCATGTAGCTGTCCAGTTCTCCCAAAACCATTTGTTGAAGAGGCTATTTTTACTCCATTTTATGTTGCTGCCCCCTTTGTCGAATATTAATTGACCATACAGACTTGAGTTTATTTCTGGGCTCTCTGTTCTGTTCCACTGGTTCATGTGCCTGTTTTTATGCCAGTATCCACCTGTTTTTATTACAGTGGCCTTGTAATACAGTTTGATATCAGGTATTGTGATCCTTCCTACTTTGCTCTTCTTTCTCCAATATGCAGCAGCTATTCATGGTCATTTATGGTTCTATATAAATTTTTGAAGGGTTTGTTCTATGTCTCTGAAATATGCCATTGGTACTTTAATTGGTATAGCACTGAATCTGTAAGTTGCTTTGGGTATTATGGACATTTCAATGATGTTAATTCTTCTGATCTATGAACACGGTATATGTTTCCATTTGTTTGTGTCTTCCTTGATTTCTTTCTTTAGTGTTGTGTAGCTTTCTACATACAGATCTTTTACCTCCTTGATTAGGTTTATTCCTAGGTATTTTATTTTTCCTTTTGCTATATTGAATAGGACTTTTTTTATTGATTTCTGCTTCTGCTGTTTGATTGTTGGTATACAAAAATGCCTTTTGATTTCTGGACATTGACTTTGTATCCTGCTGTTTTGACAAATTCATTTATTAGGTCAAGCAGTTTTTTGGTGGAGTCTATAGGATTTTCTATGTACACTATCATGTCATCTGCAAACTGTGACAGTTTTGTTTCCTCCTTTCCGATTTGGATGCCATTTATTTACTTTTCTTGTCTGATTGCTGTGGCTAAAACTTGCAGTACTATATTGAATAGAGTGGTGAAAGTGGACAACCTTGTTCTGTTCCTGATCTTAGCAGAAAAGATTTTAGTTTTTGCCCATTGAGTATGATGTTGGCTGTAGGTCTCTCATATATGGTCTTTATTATGTTGAGGAATGCTCCCTCTGTTCCCACTTTGCTGAGTGTTTTTATCATGAATGCATGCTGTACCTTATCAAATGCTTTTTCTGAATCTATTGATATGATCATGTGATTTTGGTCTTTGCTTTTGTTTATGTGGCTTATTATATTTACTGATTTGTGAATATTGTGCCATCCTTGCATCCCTGGGATGAATCCCACTTGGTCATGGTGGATGATCTTTTTAATGTATTGTTGGATGCAGTTTACCAATATTTTGTTGAGGATTTTAGCGTTTATGTTCATCAGTGATATTGTCCTGAAGTTTTCTTTCTTTGTTGTGTCTTTATCTGGTTTTGGGATTGGGGTGATGCTGGCTTCATAAAAAAGAGTTTGGGAGTTTTCCATCATTTTGTTTTTTTTGGAATAGTCTGTGAAGGATAGGGGTTAGCTCTTCCTCAAATGCTTTCTAGAATTCTCCTGTGAAGCCATCTTGTCCCAGGCTTTTGTGTATTGGGAGTTTTTTGATTACTGCTTCAATTTCATCTGCTGTTTTTAATCTGTTTAGGCTTTCTGCTTCTTCTTCATTCAATTTTGGAATATTATATTTTTCTAGAAATTTGTCCATTTCACCTAGGTTTTCAAATTTCTTGGCATACAGTTCTTCATAGTAATTTCTTACAATCCTTTGTATTTCTGTGGCATCAGTTGTACTCTCTCCTCTTTCATTTCTGATTGTGTTTATTTGGGTCTTCTCTCTTTTTTTCTTGATGAGCCTGCTTACAGGCTTGTCAATTTTGTTTATCTATTTAAAGAACCAGTTCCTGGATTCACTGATCCTTAGAATTGTGCTTTTAGTCTCTATGTCATTTAATTCTGCTCTGATCTTGGTTATTTCCTTCCTTCTACTTTCTCCGGGCTAGCTTTGTTGTTGTTCCTTGAGTTCTTGTAAACATAGAGTCAGGTTGTTTGTTTGAAATGTTTCTATCTTTTTTAGGTAAGCCTGTATCACTATGAACTTCCTTCTCAGGCCTGCCTTCACTGTGTCCCATAAGTTTTGGGTTGTTGTTAGTTCATTTTTGTTTGTTTCCAGAAACTTTTTGATTTCTTCCCTAATTTCATTCTTGACCCATTCATTGTTTAATAGCATGCTCTCAATCTCCATGATTTTGAATATTTAGGCTTTTTTCCCTTGGGGTTGATTTCTAGTTTCAGTCTCTTGTGGTCGGAGAAAATGCTTGGTATGATTTCAGTTTTCTTGAATTCGTTGAGATTTGTTTTATGTCTTATCACGTGGTTTATCTTTGAAAACATTCCATGCACATTTGAAAAGAATGTGTATTTATCCTCTTTGGGATGAAGGGCTCTCTCTCTATATATATATCAGTTAAGTTCATTTCATCTAGGGCATTGTTCAATGCCTCAATATCTTTGTGTATATTTTGTTTGGAAGATCTGTCCATTTTTTACAGTAGGGTGTTAAAATCCCCTAGTGTAATTCTGTTGCTGTCAATATCTTTCTTGAAGTCCTCTAAGATTTTCTTTATGTATTTGGGTGCTCATATGTTGGGTGCCTATATATTTACAATGTTTATATCTTCATGGTGGTTTCATGGTGGTTTCTTGGTGGTTTCATTATGTAGTGAACTTCTTGGTCTCTCTTTATGGCCCTTTTTTTGAAGTCTATTTTGTCTGATATGAATATTGCTACCCCAACTTTTTTCCCTGTCAATTTGTTTGGAAAATTTGTTTCCAGCCCTTCACTTTCAGTCTGCTTAGGTCTTTTGTCTTGAGGTGGGTCTCTTCCAGGCAGCATATGTGTGGGTCATGCTTTCTTATCAATTCAGCTATTCTAAGTCTTTTGATTGGAGCATTTAATGCATTTACATTTAAGGTTATTACTGATAGGTACTTAGTCATTGCCATTTTTGTACCTGTGTTTCTCTCTCTCTCTCTCTCTTTTTCTCTCTCTTCCTTTCCTTAAAGCAGTCCCTTTAGCATCTCTTGCAGAGCTGGTTTGGTGGAGGCATTTTAGACTTCTTTTGCCTGGAAGCTCCTTATTTGGCCTTCTATCTTGATTGAGAGCCTTGCTGGGCAAAGTAGCCTTGGTTGCAGACCTCTGGTTCTCATTACTTGGAATATTTCTTGCTATTCTCTTCTGGCTTGCAGCGTTTTCATTGAAAAGTCAGCTGCTAACCTTATTGGGGCTCCCTTTTGAGTCACTTCCTGTTTCTCCCTTGCTACCTTTAGATTCTCTCTGTCTTGAAATTTTGCCATTTTAATTATGATGTGTCTTGAAGTGGGCCTCTTTGGGTTCCTCTTGACTGGGACTCTCTATGCTTCCTGGATTTGTGCAACTTTTTCTCTCCTTAAGTTAGGGAAGTTTTCCATCGTTACTTTTTCAAGCAGGTTTTCTATCCCTTGCTCTTTTTCTTCTCTTTCTGGTATCCCTATTATACAGATATTATTACATTTCATATTGTCTTGCATTTCTTTTAGTCCCTCTTCATTCTTTCTGAGCCTCTTTTCCTTTTATTGCTCTTTCTGGGTGTTTTTTTTTCTACTTTGTCCTCCAATTCGCTCAACCAATTTTCTGCTTCATCAGTCCTGCTTTTGATTCCTTCTACTGTGTTCTTCAGTTCAGACATTGTATTCTTCATTTCCTCTTGGCCCTTGTTGATAGTTTCTATTTCCTTTTTCATATTGATATAGTTTGCAGTGAGTTCATTGTAGTTTCCCTGTAGTTTCTAGTAGTTTATTGTGAGCTCATTGAACTTCCTGATAACCATTGATTTGAACTCAATATCTGATAATTGAGTTGCCTGTATTTCATTTAACATTCTTTCTGAGGCTTCCTTCTGTCCTTTCATTTGGAGATTGTTTCTTTGTCTTCCCATTGTTTGAGAGACTCTTCTTGTTAGCCTCAGCTTCTTAAATTGATCTGTTCTGGCTCCCTGTGTTAATGGTGTGGACTTCTGTGGTAGGATATCTGTGAGATTCAGTGGTGCAGTCTCCTTGATCTTCTGAGCTCATTGGTCTTGGCCTGTCATTTAAATTGGCTCTGTTTGTCTTTGGGTTTTGATTGTTGTTGGGTCTTTTTTTGCTGGGTCCTCCCACCAGCTGTTTAACTGAAGGTCACTCTGTCCACCACCTCTTGTATTTTGTTGTGCTGGTGAGGGCAGGTTGTGTTGAAGCTGGTTCTTCCATGTGTGCAAGGTTTTGAGGATTCTTCCTTGTTCTTGTTCAGTTGTTTGGACTGGGTATTTTCTCCACTATTTAGTTTGTATTTCCAGATAGGTCCTGGATTGAGGTTTGTGTGGTTTCCACTCCCTCCTTCACCTTCTTCTGTTGTTATCTATTGGTGGTTCCTTTGCTGTTGGGTTTCCTCTTCCAGTGCGTATCCTGGTGTTCACCTCTTCTACCTACTAAACAAGGTCAGGTCATTCTTATAGGGTGGGGCACGTCATTCTCATTCTGAGGTTTGATGCCCCCGTCTTGTCACAGAGGCATTTTCCCTGTTCCTCCTACTGGGGTGAGAAGAGGGGCATTTTTCTGTAACTCTTGATAGCCCAGCTTCAACCTCCATTTTGGAGCTTGAGACTGATGCACTGCTATCTGAGTTCTCTTCCAGATCTGGGGCCAAGGCAGCTTTGAGCAGTTCCTGGTTCTAGTTTCTCTTCCTCCAGAGCAGAAGTTCTGTTTCCAAGGGATGTAAGCTTGGCAGAGAAAAACACACTTCATCTGAATCACAGGGGGCCTCCTCTTTCCTGGGCTCACAGCCTCAGGTCAGTGGTCAGCAGTCCGATCCTCTGACCCAGCTTCTCCTGAATTGTCTTTTTTCTTCTAGATATTTTAATTGCTCAAAGACAAAAAGGCAGGCACCACAACTCCCTTTTCAAAGGCAAGTATAACCCACACATGATTACTGGGTTATGGCTTTCTGCTCCTTTTCATTTATACTTAAAGAAACATCTAAAAAAGAAAAGCTCCAAGATTTTCAGTCAGAAGACAAGAACCAGCGTCAAGGCTACCAATTCACTGCTCTATTTCTTCCCTTACATATGAGTATTATGAGATTTCAGGATAAAAATAATTAAGTTAGTCTTTCAATGAGTTTTAAATGTAAGGTGCTTTATACATTTAAATACCCAAAGTTAAACACAAGCTCCAGTGCAGGTAATCAGCAACTTCTTCCCAAGCTTTTAATGTGTTTGCAGGTGTGGTGTACACAGAAGAGACTGGTCACAAGGTAGGATTTCCTTGGGTCTAAAGGCTAATTGTGTACATCAAACAAGACAGAAGTCTATGATGGGTTAAATAATTTATAGACATTATAAATACTGTAGATGTTAAGATGAAAAGAAACAAGTGAGTACTGCAGTGGTTGGAAAGGGTGGATGCTCCAGGGACATGTAAATTATGAACAAAAAATTCAGAACATACAAGAGGTGGCATGGCCACATGTGTGATGTTTCAGATTCAGGGTCATTTTGATTTTCTGCTACACACAGTAGACTCTCAACAACACACACACACATTACGTTCTTAGTACCTGTCTGGCGTCCTTCTTCATTTACATTATGCTTTATCCTTGTAGGAAAAGTTCAGCATCCCAAGGAGTTAGAGATTTTCTTCTCCATCTTCCATTCCTTTTGCTCATTTACTCCTCTCCACCACAACTTCACCTCATTTACTTCACCTGGACTTTCCTTACTTCTCAAGGTACCTTTTATTTTTCCCAAACTCCTCTTCTCCCTTTTCTGAGAGTCTTCTCTCCCTTTTGACTTTTCTTTATTTCTTGCTTCACTATGTGAAGTCTATCAATACTGATAATCTAAGTGTGGTTATGCCTGTGGCAACTCTAAAGGTAGTGACAGTATGTGGGGGAAAGACAGACCAAGGTGAGGCTAGAAGCAGATGCAGGAGTAACAGAACTACAGGGTTCTGTTAGAGAGGGCCAGAGGGCCATCTTCCTCTACCAGCTACCTTGACTCAACTTTCTCCACGTCTGGGGAATGTATGAGAGTGCACAGGGGTAGTGCCTCAAGAGAAACATCAAAACAAGCTAGGCTGTCCAAAAAGCCAGTGGAAATGGCAAAACAAAAACAGAAACACCTTTGATTAATCTATCTCTGAGTCTTTTCCAAGGATTTTCAAAGAAAAATAAACACCCCAATTCTTTCTGGATGAAGCTGAGCATGTCATGAGGGCCTGAGTTCTACCACACAAAGGACAAAAACCCAATCAGAGGAGGGCAGCCTGTGGTGGCATCAAACTATTGTTTCATCACCTTTTTCCTACCACAGATTATTTTAAACAAATTGACAGACTTTGGAGACAGGAACTAATGACAACAAAAAAACAAGATGACAAGGTGATGAATGATTTAGCTGGGTTTCCTGAGTGCACTGATAGCTAAACGTGGACACAGTAACACATAAAATCATTGCTGCTGGACTCTGGGATTAGGGAAGCATTTCTTCCAAAACAGGGTCAAGATAGTTGCAAGGAACCAGTGCTGATAATATATATAGTCTTTATGAGGATATTCTACTGATAGCACAGAACAATTCAGTCTTAAGAATACAGAGGCAGTAGGCCCAAAAAGTATTTTCCAAAATTGAAGCTGCTTACAGAAAACACAAAGCAAGTCTGCTGCAAACCAAACCATGGGGGGGAAATGTGCATTTTGTCCCTCACTTGGTGAGGTAACAACCACATGTTATACTTTTCTAAAAATATTCTAAGAAATTAAAGAAAATTAAAATTTTAAAAGCAATGCATTATTCTGATAGTATATTTGAAAATATATCCCTTATTGAAGCTCTATTTGTGAATTCATTTTTGATATTCCATTAAAAATAAAGGAAAACAGCCCAAACACTTTAAGAAAATAAAGAAATCAATATACAGGTTTGTTTCCCAGCTTCCAAAAATTATTATTTATCTATAAAATCCCTGTGTAAAAACATACAGCTCCAACTGGTTCATTCAGATCAGAGAGGTTGAAAATAATATACATAGGGGGAAGAAAAAGGAAGCAGTTGCCAGAGGTGAGAGAGAAAGCATGTCCCCAAACACCACTTTTGGTGATACCACCTCTAGTATAAATGTCACTAGTGGTTTTAACCTCAAGCAAGTATGAGTTTGTCTGCTCACAGTCTTTTCATAAAGCTTCTCAAAGTTTCACTGAGATGGGAAGATGTGGAAATTATTCTTGTGACAATATTATTTCATAGATGAATGATGTTGGACCATGTCCTCCTCAGGAACCTAGAAAATGATGTAATCTCTATAAAAAGGCTTTATGAATTCCTAATGTGAGGTGTTCCATGAGTCTAAAAAAAATAAAGTATTGGTAACTTAATGAACAGCCATCTAATTTACATGCAAGAGAGCCAAAATCAGCATTGCTATTTAAATTTACATTGGGACTAAATTTTTGAGGTTGAAAGTGTCCCCAAGTTGTTGTTGTTGTTATTGTTTCTGACACTAAAGTTAAAGAAATGTACAACAGCTCTGACTGGTGTGACTTAGTCGGTTGGATATTGTTTCACAAACTGAAAGACTGCAGGTTCAATTCTGGCCAGGGAGAAGCCTGGGTTGAAGATTTGTTCTCCAGTTGGGGCATGTACGAGAGGCAACAAATTGATGTTTCTCTCTCAAATTGATGTTTCTCTCCTCTATTTCTCCCTCCCTTACTCTGTCTCTAAAAATAAATAGATAAAATCTTTTATAAAAAAGAAAGAAAACTACAATAGATTGATATGAGGAAACAGAATTATACCTTAGTCATAAATAACTGTTCTTAAATATTGGTAAAAGTAACCACACAGTGTACCTGGGCTGGGCTTTGGCCCTAGAAGGGATCCAAGGAACTATAAATCTGTACGAAGATCCAACTATCCAGGAGAGTTTATCCTGCAAAACCTCCATGTCTACTGGAGATGGGAAAAAAGTCCAGTAAAGAAAGGCAGAAGTAGTTGGAATTGTTTAGGCCTCTTTGTCTTGAACTATTCCACCCCATTAAACTAAGTATGGAGTGGGGAATTAGCAGGTCCTCGACTTATCCCTGCAGGCAGGCTGAGGGTGAATGTGGTTGATAGATGTACAGTTGGCTGCTGTCAATAAAAGCCAGGACAGTATGTTTTTCATATTCATTGTAACTAGCATAGTACCTGGAATCTGCTAAGCACTCAATAAATATTTGCAAAATATATGAACATAAGACCATCTAACATGAATAGAATTCTGGAATATAATGTTGGGCAGTGGTTCTCAAAGTGTGCTTCCTTGTCCAACAGCATTAGCATCAGCTGGGAACTCATTAGAAATGAATATTTTTAGGCCCACCTCAGGTCTACTGAATCAGAAAATTTGGGCATGGGACCAACAATATGGGTTTTATGGAGTCCTCCATAATACATGCTAGAGTTTGAGAACTGCTGAACTAGGGAAGAGTGGCATTTCAGGAATGAAAATCTCCAAGAAGAAAATGAATATACACATAATCATTTGATATTACCAGCTTCCCAGGCACTTTTATTTCTCTAGGTCTTTCATTCCTATGACTCTGGACTTACAATACTTTGTGCCTTTTGGAACAGGTGTAATGTTACAGAGACACATATACACATAGGTCCACCCTAATTTTTTAGGCATCCAGACTGTTTCAAGATTGATTAGTCTGAAAATTAGATCCTTGAGTATTTTACTGTGCATTTGGAGTGCACATATGGGTATGAGTGTGTGAAGGTATGTTGTGAATAAATATAAAATTTATTTATATAGAAAGTATATAGTATCTTCAACTGACCCATTCTGGAAAAAACAAAACAAAACAAAACAAAAAAACCTGTATGATGAGAAATACTTGCCTGAAAAGGACCCTTGTAATATCACAATCTTGTCACAGGAACTCTGATTGCCAATGAGACCAAAAAGAAACCCATTGCTGTCGGGAACAGACACTTGGGGAAGAATTCGCCAACACAAGAGAGCCCAATTTCCTAACTAGGGCCTTTCTAATGTAGTTCCAATTATTTTTTAGCAGTCCATTATTTAAAATTAATATTGTGACTATTCTACTTTTAGTTTTTGAGGAAATTCCATACTGTTTTCCACAGTGGCTGCACCAGTCTGCATTCCCACCAACAGTGTACTAGGGTTCCCTTTTCCCCACAACCTCACCAGCACTTGTTCTTTGTTGATTTGTTTTTTATGATGGCCATTCTTACCAATGTGAAGTGGTATCTCATTGTGGTTTTAATTTGCATCTCTCTGATGGACAGTGATGCTAAGGATCTTTTCATGTCTCTGGGCCACCTGTATGTCCTCTTTTGAGAAGTTCCTCACACCAATTCAAAAAACCTATGCAGCCCAATTTTCATAGCAGCGCAATTTACAATAGCCGAATACTGGAAGCACCTAAGTGCCCAGCAGTAAATGAATGGATCAAAAAACTGTGGTGCATTTATACAATGGAATACTACACAGCAGAAAGAAAGAAGGAACTCCTACCCTTTGCAACAGCATGGATGGAACTGGAGAGCATTATGCTAAGTGAAATAAGCCAAGTGGTCAAAGACATATACCATGTGATCTCACCTACAAGTGGAACCTAATACACAAAACAAACAAGCAAGCAAAATATAACCAGAGATATTGAAATAAAGAACAAACTGACAGTAACCAGAGGGGAGGTGGGAGGAGATAATGGGGGAAAATAGGGGAAGGTCTATCAAGGAACATGTATAAAGGATACATGGAGAAAGTCAAAGGGGGTAGGGTCTGAGGGTGGGAGGCAGGGATGTTTGGAATAGGGAGGTGTGGTGGGATGAAAATAGAGAAAACTGTACTTGTACAACAATAAAATAAATAGATTAATTAATTAAAGAAACAAAAACAAACATACTGAAATAAGGAATAGCAAAAAACATATTGTGACTGAATCAATTTCTTCTCTTTTTAACGGCTCTTATTTCTGCTCAATTCATACAGAGATCTAATTTTTTCAAGAATTCCACTGACAATATTAAACATGTAGATTATTCCTCATGTTTTGAGTTTCCTCCTGAAATTCTATTTTGGTTCAGCATTCATTTCACCTACAATAGAGAATGTACAACTTATAGCAATATTAAATAAAATATTAAAAAAATATTGAGTCAAAACATGTTTTTTAAAAAATATATTTTATTGATTATGCTCTTACACTTGTCCCATTTTCCCCCTTCATTCCCCTCCACCCTGGATATCCTCTCCCACCCACATTCCTCCCCTTTAGTTCATATCCATGTGTCATAAGTTCTTTAGCTTCCACATTTCCCGAACTATTCTTGCCCTCCCCCTATCCTTTTCTATCTACCATCTATGCTACTTATTCTATGTACCTTTTCCCCCTCTCCTCCTCCCACTCCCCTGTTGCTAACCCTCCATGTGATCTCAATTTCTGTGGTTCTGTTCCTGTTCTATTTTTTTGCTTAGTTTCTTTTTGTTTTTGTTTTAGGTGTGGTTGTTAATAGTTGTGATTTTGATGTCATTTTACCATTCATATTTTTGATCTTCTTTTTCTTAGATAAGTCCCTTTAACATTTCATATAATAAGGCCTGGTGATGACAAACTCCTTTAACTTGGCCTATCTGAGAAGCACTTTACCTGCTCTTCCATTCTAAATGAAAGTTTTACTGGATAGAGCAATCTGGGATGTAGGTCCTTGCCTTTCATGACTTGGAATACTTCTTTCCAGTCCTGTCCTGCCTCCAAGATTTGTTTTGAGAAATCAGCTGACAGTCTTACTGGAACTACTTTGTAGGTAACTGTCTCCTTATCTCTTGCTGCTTCCAGGATTCTCTCCTTCATTCTAATCTTGGCTAATGTAATTGTGATGTGCCTTGGTGTGTTCCTCCTTGGGTCCAACTTCTTTGGGACTCTCTGAACTTCCTGGACTTCCTGGAAGTCTATTTCCTTTGCTAGATTGGGGAAATTCTCCTTCATTATTTGTTCAAATAAGTTTCAACTTGTTGTTCTTCCTTTTCTCCTTCTGGTGCCCCTATAATTCAGATGTTGGAATGTTTAAAGATGTCCTGAAAGTTCCTAAGCCTCTCCTCATTTTTGTGAATTCTTTTTTCTTCATTCTTTTCTGATTGAATGCCTATTTCTTCCTTCTTGTTCACTCCATTGATTTGAATCCCAGTTTCCTTCCCATCACTATTGGTTCCCTGTACATTTTCCTTTATTTCACTTAGCATAACCTTCATTTTTTCATCAATTTGCGACCAAATTCAACCAGTTCTGTGAGCATCCTGATCACCAGTATTTTGAACTGTGCGTCTGATAGGTTGGCTATCTCTTCATTGCTTAGTTGTATTTTTTCTGGAGCTTTGACCTGTTCTTTTGTTTGGGCCATTTTTCTTGTCTTGACCCACCTGTTATATAGTATGGGGCAGAGCCTTAGGTATTTGCCTAGGTGGGCCAACCCAGTTGCTGTGCTGTGATGCTGTATGTAGGGTATGAGTCTCAGAGGGAACAATGGTCTTGCTTAGCTCTCTTCTGGATTTCAGTCACTTCTGCCACTTCCCCCAAGCAAACTGGGCCCTTCTGGTGTTGATTCCCATGTGGGCGGGTTTGTGTATGTTCTAGGACCCTGTGGGTCTCTCCCATGAACTCTCCTGCAAGGCTGGGAGTCTCTCTGGGCACCTCAAACCCCACAGGTGTTTTCAATTGGTGTTTTGAGGCTTTATTTCCCTGCGCTGGGATCCTGGGTTGTGCAGTCTGTCTCACTTTCCAGTTTTGCCTGATTTATCTGTGTGTGAATGTGGGACTGCCCGGTTTGCCAGCTGCCTTGCGCGCTGCACCTCTCCACAATCCATCACCTCACTGGGTCCACCCACTGCCATCTTGCATGCCTGGGGTCTGCCAGCCACCACCTTGCTGCGAGTTCTCTCTTCCTAGTTGCCCGACTCCACCCGTCCTACGGGTCTGGATGAATGTGTCTGTTTTAACTCCTTGGTTGTCAGATTTCCATACAGTTCAATTTTCTGTCAGTACTGGTTGTTTTTTTGTTTCTAAATTTTTGTTGTCCTTCTTTTGATTGTGCAAGGAGGCACAATGCGTCTACCTATGCCTCCATCTTGGCTGGAAGTTGAGTCAAAATATCTTAATGATTGAAAGAAAACTCTGTCTCTGACCACACTGTACCCACTCCTTACTCTTTCCCTTATATGTTATTTTGGCTTAGGAAATTAAATTCCTCTTTACATAATTTCAAAACCAGCATGAAGGTCACAGAAAAAAACTGATGTCAGGAGAGCATTTAGGTGATAGAGGACGTGGTGATAATTAATGTGGGGTAAAAAGTTTTCCACTTTTAGTTCTCTTACTTGTATTTTAGTTAAAGGAACTGGCCACTTCTTCTTTAGTAATTACTCTAATATACTTCACGATATTTTCATTAGACTATGACTGTTACCTAGTTCTTCATTCTGTCATACCTGAAGGACATAGAAAGCAGCCATCCATTTAGGTTCTAGCAGATAAATCTCACAAACACCCAGGCTTCCGTCTTGTGCAGTCAAATGTGTAATGTGTGACTGAGAACTTTTTAAGAAAGTAACCCTTTTCTTATTTGAAGTCATACTGCAAACTTCCTACCTAAAATCTTTAGATTTTATATCATTGAAATAAAATTTAAAAGCATTTTCTCTGCATTCTACTTTTGAAAAGTGATTCTCCTTAGTTGATATTCTTATTTCCTCTCTTTTCACTTTGTATTGTCTGTTTTGCCTGAGCTCAAGTGATCATCTTTAAAAAATAATAATAATAGAGGTCAAACAAATCCACAAGAAATGGGATATTAAGTAGGGAAAGAGAAAAAAGGAAAGAGAAGGGGATAGAAGAGAGAGGTGGAGACTGTGTGTGTGTGTGTGTTTCAGGGTTGTGAGGCTGCCCTTACAATGGGAAAACCGCTATCATACTCTGACTTCATTGGGCCTGTAGGAGAAAGACAAAATGCTAACTGTGATGTAGAACCTTTATCAGCTTTTATTCTTTACTATGTACTTCTTTCTTTTTGAAAACTCTTAGATGACACCTATTTCAGCTTCAGTGAGTTTGCCACACATTCAACTTTCATTCACTTTAATTCATCAGTTATTTGGGTATTACATACCTTTTGCATTACAAAATATTTTTCATCAGCTTTTTAAAGGGAAGAAGTAGGGGAAATGTGAGGGTTTGATGGAGAAATTCATTCAAGTAGAAGAAATTTTGCAGATAATTGGGTTCTCTTATTTGATTTGTTCCCCTGGCTTGGTTCAATGTTGAAATATTTTCTCCTAACACAGAATTTATTATTCTGTAATGTATTAGCAGGGATCTTCAATCTCCATGTAACTTAACACCAGCCTGTGTTAAGTAACATATATTTTGGTTGGTACAGATATTGTGCTTACATTTGGAAAGAATCTGGGAGAGCAGTTGTCTGCATCAGTAAGATTCATCACTAAAATTAAATGTTCTAATTTTCTTAATGGGCTTCAAAGGGAGGAATGAAACCAAATGTCCTTTTGAAAGATAATCTTCTGGAAAAGGAAGTCTGTACAGAGGCTTAATCAAATCTGGGGCAGACGTTATTTTGCCAAAGTTACTTATCATCAAAATGACCCTTCTTTTTGATTAGTGTGTTTATAAGTTTGGACACCCCTCACCTGGAGCAAGCTGCTAATTTCCATGGTCAGGCATTTCTTCTCCCCTCTCTTCAACATGACATTAAAAGCTTAAAAAGTCCTTGTTTAAAAACAAACTCCAGAAGGCACTGTTATTTACCATCAAAGGTATACATTAATGCAGCTTACAGCATTTATGCAATAATAATGAGCTGTTAACAAATTTCTTCCTGATGCATTAGAAATGAACCTCATGACAAACTTCTGTTCTTTCCATCAAAGCTGAAGTATTGATTAGACAGGTAAATATTAGGTATTCATGCTGTCTGGGTGCTACGGAAATCACATCATGACCTGAATTGGTTACATCATGATCAATGCATGGTCAATCACAAGCATTTGACCATTGTCAACACAGCCAGAAAAACTTGAGGCTTATTCTTATTCCAGCCAGAGAAGTGGCCATGTCTGCATTCACCTTTTCACTGAAAGGCTGCCATATTTGTCAGCTTAGATGTATGTAAGATAAGCTCTATCTTCATTATCTAATATTTCACCAGGCTGTCAGCTGATTTCTCAAAAGAGACCTTACAGGCAAGAAGGGGCTGCAAAGAAGTATTCCAAGTCATGAAAGGCAAGGACCTACATCCAAGATTGCTCTATCCAGCAAAGCTTTTATTTAGAATGGAAAGGCAGATAAAGTGCTTCCCAGAAAAGGTCAAGTTAAAGGAGGTCATCATCACCAAGCCCTTAGTATATGAAATGTTAAAGACACTTATCTAAGGAAAAGAAGGTAAAATACATGTATAGTAAAATGGCAGCAAAGTCACAATTATTAACAATCATGCCTAAAACAGAAACAAAAACAAATTAAGCAAACTGTTGGGGACCGCCCTGCCTGGTCTCAGGAAGCTGTGACCCCCCTTGACTTAGGCTGAGTGAGAGACCTCCGGACTAAAAGCCACTAAGGAGATAAAAACTTATTTCCCTGGCATGAACGCTACCTGTTCTGTGCCTGGCCTTTAATGCTTTATCAGTTAGCCAATGACGGGTAACAATTCTCTAGGAAAGAGATTGAACCTAAGACAGGCATTGATCATGTGAAGTCCTTTGGGATGAGATTCACGGGGCTGTGAAAATGAAGGGGCTGTGGAAAGGAAGGGGTGATCAACATCAACCCCTGCCCCCTCTAAGCCTGAGTCTTTGTACTTAGATGTGAGAAATCCAAGTCTCCTGAATGCCTTTGTCTACCACCAGGCCCAAGACTGCGAAAATAGCCAAAGGGAGAGCCCAGACTGGAGACGGCAGACCCCCGGGGTAATCAGGCCTGGGACATAGAATATGCAAGATCCTGTGAGATCTGTTTGCTGGAGTATGTTATTTACTTGGAATTTAAAGGCACAGACAGGAAACCAAAACTAGCCCTTTGAGCCATGTAGTCCTTTCATATGATAAAACTCCAATCTCTGCCCAGAATCACAGCAGGATTTCTGTTAGCATCTTTGTAAGTTACCTGTTTCCTTTGATCCTTTCTGCCAGACTGTGAATCCACAAACTGAGTCTGCTTTTCTTAATAAAAACCTACTTGGGTAGAGGAAGAGCATACCCCCACTAGAGAGAGTGGCCATGTTCTCTATACCCCCACAGAATCATGGTACATTTCTGTGCATTTCGCATGTTTTGATGAGCATCTGCAGCAGGGATGGATACTGTAGGTCGGTATTCTTTCACAGCAAACAACTAGAATAGGAACAGAACCACAGAAATGGAGATCACATGGAGAAGGAGGTCAAATGGAGATCATTAACAGGGGAGTGGGAGGAGCAGAGAGAGGGAAAATGTACAGAGAATAAGTAGCATAGATAGTAGGTAGAAAATAGACGGGGGGCGGGTAAGAACAGTATGGGAAATGTAGAAGCCAAAGAACTTATATGTATGGTCAATGGACATGAACTAAAGGAGGGGAACGTGGGTGGGAGGGGGTGTGCAGGGTGGAGGGAAGTGAAGGGAGTAAAAAGAGACAACTGTAATAGCATAATCAATAAAATAAAAAAAGAAGCATAAATGGTAGGTATAAAATAGATAGGAAGAGCTTAAGGACAGTATAGGAAAGAGGGAAGCCAAAGAGCTTATATGTATGACCCATGGACATGAAGTAAGGGGTGAGGAATGCTGATGGGAAGAGGGGTGCAGGGTAGAGGGGAATAAAAGGGAGAAAAAAAGGGACAACTGTAATAGCATAATCAATAGAATATATTTTTAAAGTATTTTATTGCATTTATTGGGGTTACTTTGGCAAATAAAATAATATAGGTTTCATTTACAATTATATAACACATCATCTGTATATTGTATGTATGTTCACCACTGAAAGTTGTCTCCTTCTGTCATCATTTATTCCCCCTTTACCTTCTTCTACCTGCTCCACTCCTTTTCCTTTTTGTAAGCACTATACTGTTGTCTGTGTTTATGAGATTTTTTTCCTTACCCTTCAACTATTTCATCCAGCTTCCCAACTCCTTCCCCTCTGACAGCTGTCAGTCTACTCTCTGTATTTATGAGCCTTTTTTCTATTTTGTTTATTAGGTGTTTTTTTTTTTGTTCATTAGATTCTATGTATAAGTGAAATTATATGGTATTTGTTTTTTCTCTGACTGATTTATTTCACTTTGCACAATACCATCCAGGTCCATCCATGCTGTCACAAAAGGTAAGATTTTCTTCTCCTTCTTCTTTCCTCTTCCCCCCCTCCTTCTTCTCCTTCCTTCTCCTTCTTCTCCTTCTCCTTCTCCTTTTTACAGCTGAGTAGTATTCCATTGCATAAATGTACCACAGCTTTTTTTATCCATTCATTTACTATGGACACTAGGGCTGCTTCCAAATCTTGGCTATTGTAAATAGCAATGCAACCAAAGTAGGGGTGCATATATTCTTTTCAATAAGCCAAAACATTTTCAAGGTAGAGTTTAAAAGCAGCAGTTATCATTGTTATATGCATTTTAAAATAAGGAAATGCTCTAATATTTTTCACAAAATAAGTCTTCATAGTTTTATTTTTTAAAGGGAGAACTTTCTTTATTTGACCAAAATACCAACTATAAACAATAAGATGAACAGAAACCAGCTAAGGAAGTTCATCTACATTGAGGAAAAAGAGAAAAAGGAGTCAAGAGAAAACTCTTGGTTTGGTGGTAAACATCTGAGATCTTCAGAGAATTTCAATACTGAGAAAAATGTTTTTTAAAGCCGTAATACTCTGGTTTCTCTTCAGATCATATAAATCTTTTGCCTTTTAAAGCTATAAACAGTTGGAAAGTTTTATTTTTATTTAGGCAATTGGGTCTTCTGTAAAACAGCAAATTCCTGAGGGCTGTCACAATGACAGATGAAGAAACCATTTCTGTGAGCAGGCTCTATGGGGACAGCCAAGTGCACATTTCCACCCCTAGTAACTAAGTTGAGCAAAGATAGCTATATAAGCCCACACAAGTAAAAATACCTTATGTCTGCTTTCAGTCCATCTACACCAGGAATTTCAAGCAATCCAGACACCTTTGAATTAGGAATAAAGGAGGTGCATACTTTTCTTACTTAAGTGTATTAGTCTCAGTCACTTTCATGAAGACTTATTGTACCAACAAAAAGGCATATCACAGCTAAAACAGTGAGGCTGGATGATGAGGAAATGATTAATATTGACCAAAATAACACAAAAAGAGAAGGTCAGTGAACAACTCTGAGACGCATTAGCAGCTCTCCTTTCCTTGTGGAGTATGAAGCAAGGTTGAGCTTGGGTTTTTCCTGCCTCCTCCACGTTAGCTGTGTGACTTTGGGCAAGGTACTTAAGCATGCTGGGCTTCGGAATCCCCATCAGTTCAATGGGTACAGTAATACTTTCTTCAGACAGACACTGATTGAGTTCCCACCACAGTATTCATTGTACAGGAGATGTTCAATAAATCTAGCCTTTTTTCATTTTTCACGACTTTTATATCTTTTTTGGCAAATAGTTATAAACAAACAAAACAATGAAAAAATATATTTTTTGAGGGAGGACTCGTGTCAAGGATGGTACAAAATCATAAAACCATAGTATAACACTGCATTAATTATTTTCACTGGGCCAAGACACACCTGTTGTCATTAGTACACAATAAGCATGTCAGGCATACTATTATATTAAAAACAGAAGAAAATTCAAACCTATCATGTCAAGCAGAAGTCATCCCTGGGGTAGATGAACTGAAAGCACTGGGTGCTACTCCAGTAGTATACTAATCTTCAAGGGACAGTGAAGAAAGCAGCTAGGGAACATCTTGTTCACCTTGCTGAATTACCTTCCCTACAATCTCTTCTACACTGACTGGAGGTCACTACCTGAGACCCTTTGGTCTTATCCTCAATTCCCATCAAACAGACTGACTGGTAAAGCAATGACCCTACCAATCTTAGACACCTACCCATTTCTACCAGACATCCCACTCCTGACAGCAGGGGTTCTGCATGTATATTTTTGTATCTCCATGAAGAGACAGTGCCTGTATCAGAGGAAATTTGCAGCCCAGGTTTGCTGAGTGAATGAAATGATGACTGACATGTGGAGTGCAGCACCTAAGGCTTTTTCTTTAAAGCCATACAGAAAATCATCCCATTCTTTAGAGCCACATCTGATCAAGGATGAATTCTTTCCTTGAAAAAAACACAAACCGTTTAATGCTCCTTTCAAAATGTGTGAGCCCATACGTAAAGGGGAGCTCTGCCCTAGTACCTATGAAAATACTAAAATATCCCCTCCTCACACAAAAATAAGGCGTAGGTACAGAATTATGCTGTAAATGAGTGCAATTATTTCTCTCTCCCAGCTGAGAAAGGTTTTGTTCACAGTTCACACAATATCATATTTTTGGTTTGTTTGTTTGTTGACAGGAGAGTAGGAGAGGGGAGAAAAAATGAGTATTTCAGTACAGCTGGGCTGGCTTCCTCCATAGGTCTGAGACTGCATGCCAGGATAACCCAGCTATGAGACATAGCTCATGCCAATGTCATGACCCCACTACTACAAGAGGCTGCTATTTCATGCCTCTGGTGGACAGCAGCCCCTAGCTGTGTGGCAGGGGATTTGCAGTCCCCTTCTGTTCTGCACCCCAGAGGGCTGCCCAGCTGTTCTCAGAACAGCACTGGTGGACCCTGATTCTGCTTGGTGTTGAAGACAGCTCTGTTCCTTTCACATGCATGGGCCTCTTGCCATACAAAGGCCTGTCAGAGGGGACATCTAAGATCATGGAAAACTCTCTTCAGTGATGGCTTTGGTCCCACCGCTGGGTATCCTTTGTCACTCCCCTATTATAAACAACTGGTAGACCTAAAAGACAATGCATCATTTTTATAAAAGGTCTCTGAGACAAAACTAGCTAGGGACATTTTATGTTTTATGTGGAGTTAGAGTTGCAAAAAGTCTATTTCTTTGGTGATATGGCTTTTTTTTTTTTACTTTGCAGCTTTGAGTTCAAATAATGATAATGTGAGATTTAATTAATTTTACTTTTCAGAGAAGGGTATGAGCTATGTCCCACAATAGCAATAAAAGCACAACTGACATGCACAGAGCCACTTTCACTACATATTACTGCAGTGACTGAGTCTCACTTTAATGTCTTTTTTCCTTTTCTTTTTGGGGGACTGGGATGCAGTATGGGCAGAGCACAGAAAGCAAGAATTCTTCAGAGAAGTTAGGAGATTCAAGCCTAAAGAATAATATACACCTGGACACTTTCATGATCCCACAAGCTACAGGGAAATTTTCAAGGAAGGTTTTGAGGGCCACTGCTATAACGAAAAAAAAAAAAAGAATTGTTTCCAGGCAAACTTCCAAGCCAGGAGAAGACAGGTGGTGAGGAGAGAGTAAAGAGATAGCAAGAACACAGGAAAGATGACTTGGGCCCTTTGGTGTACCTTACCTGCTGTGGCTAAATATTGATTTAGTCCCCACAAAAGTTTTGGTTTGGGGGTTTTCTTTCTTTTTTTAAATGGGAACAACTAAATGACCTGTTTACATTAGAAAAACACAAAAATTAAGGAGAGCAGGTGAGGAAAAGGTTTTCGGGGTACTGACCATGCAGGTCTTATGAGACAGGGAAAAAGAAGCAACTCCAACTCAGGGCTAATCCACTCAGCAGAGGTGGTTAGTGTGACTACTGGCCTTAGTTTACATATGGGGAGGGAATACTGCCAGAGACGTGCAATTTACCTTCAGATATAACTTATCCTTGTTTCTGATAAGAGTTACTTGAATAATAGCCATTCTTCAATCCACAATACTACTGCATTGGAGGTGGTGGGGGGATCAAAATTTCTGTAACTACCAACAAGAAAGTATAAAAAGGTAAGGAATCTGGTAGTTTGAAAATGGCCCAGCTGTGACCTGGCTATCAGTGTTTGAACCATGGCTCAGAAAATCACTGAGGAGTCTTTCAGGTGATCTGTTGAAAGATCCTTGAGAACTAAATAGGATCTGTCTTGTGGCTTTTCTATCTCCCATGGGGCCAGGTATGTGATAAGTATTTAATTATGTATTGATGTATGAGAATTATGGATCTTTCTGTTTATCAGTACCAGTAGCTAGACCATTTATCCTTATTGACCTGCTACTGTTATGACTGTCAAGGCATTCTATAAGGAAGCTCTCTACCCTATATTTCTTTTGTTGTATTGAAAGAAGTAATGTGGAAAAGCCACAGAGTGCCCATTTTCTCTATAGACTTAACAATTCCTAAATGAGGAAAAGCTTCCTTTCACTTCTTTCTTTATGTCATAATATCTAGAAAGCCATTTTTGTGTCAACAGATTGTGGGAGTCAGGACACTCAATATTCACTTACCAGTGATTCTCTAAGTTGGCCAATGGTCCAACTATACAAAATCCACTCCCTCTTCCTTCTAGCATCCATACATATGGTTGGAAAGATTTTCACCTGAGGTACCTGGAAGACATCTCTCTAATTCTACCACCTATCCAAAATTCAGCTGAATCTAATTATCAACCTAAAAAATACACATTTTGGTTTAGTAATTAATCAAGTGTAAACATGTT
The DNA here is from genome assembly GCA_004024845.1 of Tonatia bakeri. Taxonomy (NCBI): domain Eukaryota; kingdom Metazoa; phylum Chordata; class Mammalia; order Chiroptera; family Phyllostomidae; genus Tonatia; species Tonatia bakeri. Next base: position 12,755 of record PVIA01002467.1, on the reverse strand, counting down.
CATGTTATTAGAAAGAATCATTAGTTACCCCTAAAACAAAGATATCTGTCATATCTGGTAATTTAAATGTATTATTAAAAAAGGCAGAGTGACAAGAAACAGTAAATCTTCAAATATACCCATGTTAAACCATCATGTCTGTCCACAAAAAATCAGAAATGGGAAATGGGGGGTTAAGTTTCTTCCTCTCCTAACAGAAGTGTAATAATTACACTAGATCAAGCAAAACAGTCTCAATATAGAGGGTAACAGTTGGTTTACATTATACCTTCCTTTCTCAGCCTGATCTATTTTAAGTCTGTGCAGAGGAAACTTGGCAGCTGAATGTTTCCAAAAGTTAGCATGCCACTTCCCTACTTCAGATCGCATATGTGGGCACAGCCTGGGAAGCACAGAAATTCCTGTGGTGTGAGGAGGGCAAGTGCCAACTCAGAACTCTTCTGTCTTAGGAATTCATCAATGTCCTATCAATAGCCTTTATTGAACTTTTATAGAAATTTATTTAAAATTAATCTGAAAATAAAAGAACCTAGTTAAGAGGGTGGAGAAGTGGAAAAGGCTCAGATTTAAGTGATTTAGGTCAGCAGAGGTGGCTGAAAGTTAATAGTCTCAAGGTGGCCAAACTGAATCCTAGGGTCAAGGAAGATCCTATCCATTACAGTCCCTCTAACAAATATAGTGTATATTGTTATTTACTGTCAAACAATCTGCATTTACCTATAAAATCAGTATGATTATCACTTTTTTAAAAATGAAGAAATAGAAACTTAGAGAAATCAAACAACTTACCTAAGGGCATACATCTTACAAAATGACAAAGCTGTGATTTTATGTTCTGAATCTCCTTAACCCCAAAGTTCTTCATCACTCTTCAATGCCAGAGGTGAGGGAAGTTTCTGATTCCAGATGGTTGAATAAAATTAAAGAGTTATATATTCTTATTGGATATTTTAGATTTCCTACATTTTTCTTTCTTACAGTATTACTCATTGTTGTATATCTTTGGTTTTTAAGTTTTATCTATTATAAATAAAATAATGATTTTAAGATTGTAGGAGGATAGACAACAAGGAACAATTTTAGGTTCAGTTTTTCAAAATTAATTTCAGATTCACAGCGCATCCTCCTTGTGCTGTATCACTACAGCAAACAAATGTATATTTTAATACCTGATCTCTAACCAGGTTCAAGAAACATCAGGATAAATCCTACATCAAATAAAAGTAAGTTTTAGTATATATGTTTGTGTATGGATGCCATCACATTCTTGACTTCTCTGATCATGTTTCCTGAACTATAATCAAGATACCACTCACGATCAAGTACACTTCCAACAAACGACTCTGCTCATCAAGTATCTCAGCTACAGTATTTAATCATATGGCAGAAATCATTTATTTTCTCAAATACTTCTTCTTGGAAAATCCTTTAATTATTAAATCTTTTTAATTATTTCATTTACTCCAATATAAAAATGATATTCAAAAATTTAATTACAAGTGCAAAATCTTAAGGAGTTATACAGTGTGCATGTATTTCTCATTGAGAAATTTTTAAAATTCTAAATGCTATGGACTGAGGAAAAATAACTGGGTGATACTCTAAGAAGAGAATAAAGGACAATAAGATATATTAACAGAAGTCCATTTTAAAAAGGAACAAACAAAATTACTTATATATTGTCCTCATAAATAATTTTACCTGTTCATTTCAGGTTAAAAAAAAATCTTCCAACCTTTCAAACACAGAATCTCAAGAATAGCTACAGTGTAGGGCCCCTAATATCTACATGGGACATTCCCTGAGACAATGAGATCTGGAAACTGGGAAGTTTTACACACCCCTAAGGCGTTGTGACAAAATTATAAGCCATTTTACAGGTGAGAAAACAGAATCAGACCTCCTAGAAAACTTTCCTAATGTCACACAAGTTACACGAGGAAAACACAGATTTAAGCTCATTATTTTCCTTTATTCCACACAGAATTTAGGTTCTTTTGGTTGAGAAAATGATAGTTATGGCCACCAACACTTACAGATTCTTCAACAGGTAATTCCAACCACAGCTCTGCATTCTATTTCCTATATTCTTATCAACCATGCCAACAAGAGCAACTGCTTCCTGAGTAATCAATGTTGAAATTAGGGTCTTCCTTAATTTTTGTTCTTAACATAAAAAGTTGAGGTTGAAAGAGGAAGTTTGATCTCATTAATAAAACCGTTCCACAGAGAAGCTAAGAAGATGAACACTTTGATTTCTTGTGGGAAAAGATTAAATTCAAAAATCACGAATAAGAAATATTTTTGGTTTCAAAATCTTAAGATGTTTAAGTCAGTACTCAGAATACTACTGGGTCATCTGAAATGCAAGTCCTTGGGGTCCTTTGGAAGAGGTGTCAGTCCCACTTCTTCCCAATGGCATGTAAACTATGATACTTAACATGCAAATCTCTTCTAGGGCTGGCCCAAACAGTGGCCACAGCCCAAAAATTAAGAATCCAGAATTCTTTTGGGTTCTGAGATTGTGCCTAGTTACCTATGACTTCAAATATCTGCTCACAAGGCATATAGAAAAAGTCAAAACAGCAGCCGGACAAACTCTTAGTGACTTGGATTGTCAACACACCTTCCTTCAGTAGTCTCACCTATAGTATTTTGGAGCATGTAGCTAGTTTATAGTGATAGACATGAAAGCAAAGGAACATTCTTATAATTACCTCACCTACTGAGGGCTTCAATTTCCCCAAAACAATTCCCTGGTTCTTCTATTTGCTTTGAACAACATGAATTTATAAAGCAAAAATAAAAGCAAACAGAAACTGAGGAGTTCTACTCTTTCTGCTAACAGGTAAAAAGTATCCAAAATACTTGAAAGCTATCAGAAAAAAAAAGACTTCACTAGGAATTCCTTGTTGCTAGGTTTCAAAGACCAATTTGGTATACTACAAAATGGAAGACTGAGCATTTCACAGACAGAAGACTGATGCCTCCTGGTTAGAGGGTATTAAGGCAGTGCCCAGATACATGCAGCAATCTTGCATGCAATACTTGATCTAGAAGAGGCCTCACAGATCTCTAGCTAACTCCTCTGATGGGAAAGTTAGAGCTAGAAGAAGGGAAACAATTTAGGTAGAATCCATTTTCCAAGTCTGTGCCATTCATTCATTCATTCAACATTCACATCCAAGAGAATGAGTCAAAAATCCCTAGTTCTCTAGTAACACTTCACAGAATCCTGTGATGAAACAGCCATGCAGATGTTGTTCTAATAACCTACCAGGTGCTAACATATTTCTTTGTTATTAATTAGTCAATAATTTAAGGAAAAATTAAAGTAGAGATTCTCTCCATAAAGAGACCTTTATAGCCTGGTAATTCACAACCTAGACTCATTAATTACTGTTATTAATTTCACATTGGTCTTGCAGACAGTGGAGCTACTGTACTCTGCAGTAATGGTATTGGCATATCTAGTGACAGTGACAACAATGAAGTTCCTGAAAACTGGCAAGACATTCCTGAGAAGAAAGATATCAACTAAGTAGTTCAGGTGCTTCACAATCCTGTGATTGTCCAAGCTCATGGGGTGGCTAGTTGATGACTTTCTCTTGAAGTATGTTGGAGATGGGAGGAGTCACTCTTAGTAAAATCAGAGGTACACATTTGTTATAAGTTAATTACACTATGATATTTATTCTTAATTATAACTATTAATAGAAAGTAACACTGGCATAAATATTCTTGGTAATTACATGTTTTTCTTAGTTATAATGTATTTAACTAATATCAATATTATTTCGCATTTCTGAGCAAACACTAACTGATACAGAAGATTATGCAGAAACATGGAATCCCTGTGGGAATCTTTCAGCTAGCCAATGAGCATTTATTACTGAAGACCTATATGTACCTATGGTGCTAGAAATAAAAATCTGTTCCCTATATGCCAGCACTGCCCATTATTCATATTTTGATTACACAGATATCTTTTCTATTTATTCTTGCTTTAATGCTTTATGAGTAAGCTGAGTTGGCTATGGTCAAAGTATTGGGTGCACAACAATATCTTCCAGGAGTGTTCTTCTACACACTATCTTGAAAAACTGCCCTCCTGGTCAGAGGAGCCTGGATGAGAATGAAGGAACTAAGTCCAGAACAGGGGCCTCTGTGGTACTGATCACAATTGCCTGGGCTGGTCTCTCAGAGATGTCTCTCTACTATTCAGAATTCATTACCTTGTTTTCTTCTGCCAGAGTGACACCTACTGAGAAGTATGTATGAATGCAGCCCACTCCTGTGGCATAGTCCTACTCAACATTCTTCCAGGTCTATTTTTATACAAGGGTAAAAATTTCAACCAGCTTGGATAAACACACAAGTTGTATTATGTGAAGATAAGTTTGGCAATGGTTGCTTAGGAACCGACAACAGTGCAATCAATAGGCGGTTTCCCAGAACACCCTACTCTAACACCTTTAAAGTGCCAGTTTGTAAAATATGTGAACTTTGCTTATACCTTGAAAAATGATTAGATTTCATTTTTGTTTACAAGTTTTTTTATAATTCAAATTCAAAGTGGAAATAATGAAACTGATTATCAAAAATCTGGGTATAATGATGTCCAGTATCTGTATTGTTCAGCTATTCAATAAAAGTAATGATGATGATGACAGTAATGATAATTATGTCAAAAATGATGGCTAACACTTAATAAGATAATTAAGAAAAATAAGATAATTATATTATGTATTTAAGCATAGAGCAGACAACAAATGGGATAATGAGGTTAAATTCCAACTATAAGATTGTAATAATTACAAGAAATAATACATACTAAGAGGTGAAAAATGGTCAAGAACAAGATAAGGTTGCCCATTTTCACCACTGTTATTTAGTATAGTATTGGAAGTCCTACCTAGAGCCAGGCAAGAAGAAGAAATAAATGGTATTCAAATTAATAATGAAAAAGTAAAATTGTCACTTTTTGCAAAAAACATGATTCTTTATATAGAAAATCCTAGAGACTCCATCAAAAATCTACTAGAAACAATAAACAAATACAGTAAAGTTGCAGGGTGCAAAAGCAATGTACAAAAATTCATTGCATTCTCATATACTAAAAATGAACTTTCAGACAAAGAAATAAAAAAAACTATTCCTTCTGCAAATGCAACTGAAATAATAAACTACCTAGGTATAAACTTAACAAAGAACATGAAGAACCTATACAAAAAGTACTATAAGACATTGTTTTAAAAAATTGAAGACACAAAAAAAATGAAAAGATATTCTGTTCATGATTAGAAGGATCAACATAGTTAATATGGCCATATTACCCAAAGTAGTATACAGATTTAATGCAATCCCCATCAAAATCTCAATGGCATTTTAAAAAATAGAGCAAAATATCAGTAGATTTGTATGGAACTACGAAAGAACCCGAACAGCCAAAGGAATCCTGAGGAAAAAATGAACAAGAGATAACATATTCCCTGACTTCAAATTATACACAAAAGCTACAATAATCAAAACAGACATATAGACCAATGGAACAGAATTGAAAGCCCCAAAATAAATCCACATTTTTGGAGGGAAAATAATATCTGAAAAAGGAGCAAAAGACATACAATGGAAAAAAGGAGGCTTCCTCAATAAATGGGGCTGGGAAAATTGGAAAGTCACATACCAAAGAATGAAATTAGATTGCTATCTGTCACCATACAAAAAAATTAATTAAGAATGGATCAAAGACCTAAATATAAGACCTGAAATAATATATTACACAGAAAATTACAAAGAAGAAAATATAGGCACTAAACTATGATGTTGGTCCAAAAGGAGATTTTATGTATTTGACCTCAAAGGCAAGGGAAGCAAGAACAAAAACAAACAAACAAAAAGAATGGTATTATATCAAACTCAAAAGCTTCTGCACAGTAAAAGAAGTTATCAGCAAAACAGAAAGGCAACCAACTGAATGGGCAAAGGGATTTGTAAACAACACTTCTGATAAGGGGATAATATCCAAAATATATAAAGAACTCATAAAACAACATCAAACCAAACAATCTAATTTAAAAACAGGCAGAGAACCTAAACAGACACTTCTCCCTAGAAGACATACTATAGCCAACAAATATATGAAAACATGCTCAATTTGACTAGCTTTTGGGAAACAGAAATCAAAACTACAATGAAATATTTCACAACTCTTAGAATGGATACATCAATAAGAAAAGTAACAGGAAGTGTTGGATAGATTGAGGAGAAAAGGGAATAGTCATTCACTGCTGGTAGGAATGTAAACTAGTATGACCACTATGGAAAACAGCATGAAGTTTCCTTAAAATATTAAGAATAGAGTTAGCATATGACTCAGCAATCCTTCTTTTGGGTATCTACCTGAAAATTTTGAAAACATTTATTTGTAAAGATATGTGTACCTCTATGTTTATTGCAGCATTATTCATGGTGGTCAAGACATGGAAACAACTGAAGTGTCCTTTGAGAAATGATTGGATAAAGAAGATGTTGTATATATATTAAATGGAATATAATAACTCAGCCATAAGGAAAGATGAAATACTGCCATTTGAGACAACATGGAGGGATCTTGAGAATATCATGCTGAGCTTGCCAGAAAAAGTCAAGCACCATATAATTTCACTCAAATGTGGGGTATTAAACTGAAAACAATAAATGAACAAGCAAAAACTCATACACACAGACAATAGTGTAGTGGTTACCACAGGGAAGGGCGTTGGAGGAAAGTAACAAAGGGAAAGGGGGTCAAATGTATGGTGACAAAAGGAGATTTGACTTTGGGTTGTAAACACACAATGAAATATACAGGTAATATATTATAGAATTGTACACTGTGAACCTATATAATTTTATTAACCAGTGTCACCCAATAAAATTAATTAAAAAATAGACTGATTTTTTTAAAAAGTGAAAAATGGTCTAGGCAGAGACACCTAGACAGAGAAAAGCCTTGGATGATAAAACTTATTCAGTAATTTGTATTACAAATGACAACTTCAGCAAAGAAATATCAATTTTATTTACAAAAGGGAATAGTTCAACTAACTTGATTTATTCCCAGGTCACTGCACTTGTACAACCAGTCAGAGTTGCCTCCTTTATTAACAAAAAGGAGTAAACACACTCAGACTACAGACTGTGGCATACTGGTAGTGGGCCAAGGTTCTTGTTTTTATATAAGGACAGACACTATGATCAGCTGTAGAAATAGAGACTGACTATTGTATCTGAGCTGGTTGAGATCTAGATAATAAAAGTATTAGAAAACTAAAGATTAATTACATTTCATGGCTATTAATAGGATTCACCCCCTGTTTTTGGCATGGCTCGGGGAACATAATGTTTCAACTTCTGAAGAGAAAAATCTGATATTCAAATCACACAAATAATTATTTTTGTATGGTATTTTTATCGCATTTTCCCATTACAATTTATCCACCTTATACTTCCTCCCCCTCACAATCACTACAGAGTTGTCCATGTCCATGAATCCCTTTTTCTTTTTGCTTGATCCCTCACCCCTAATTATTTTATAAGAAAAAAAAATCCTTTTCATTTAAGATTTTCTAACCTTGTAGTTTAACTTATTTTAAGAAGCAGTGTGCAGATGTATTTTAAGAGTATCATTATTTAGAATCTTATCCCACATCTTCAGATACTTTTTTGTCAGTCTAACCAGTGTCTAGACAACCAAATTAATTACTGTAAACACACCAGCAACCAAAATGATCTTGTGCCCTAGATAATGTGTACACAAGGTCACAAAAATATAAGTGTGCAAATATTTTTAATATGCACCAAACAGGAGACCTTTATTTGTGGGCAAAAATATTGATGTTGCTAAGTAATACTGAAAAAATTACCAACTATAACTCTTTTTAATTTATTTCCCATTCATAAACAATTTTTATTTATAAAAAATTTTAACACTCTTCCAGTTCTGCATATATTTAGACTCGACTAGCATGTCACATTTACTAAGAATATAACAAAGTACCAACCTATTATTATTTCTCTCTCTTTTTTTAAAGATTTTATTATTTATTTTTAGAGAGGGAAGGGAGAGGGAGAGAGAAACATCAATGTGCGGTTGCTCGGGACATGGCCTGCAACCTAGGCATGTGCCCTGACTGGGAATCGAACCTGCGATGCCTGGTTCGCAGCCCGCGCTCAATCCACTGAGCTATGCCAACCAGGGCTATCTATTATTATTTCTCAATTGCTTCCTAAGAATATGTCCTGGCAGAGTTGCTTGGTTAGTTGGAGCATCATCTTGTACACTAAAAGGTTGTGGGTTCAATTCCCAGTCAGGGCACACATCTAGGTTGTGGGTTCCATCCCCAGTCGGGACACATACGAGAGGCAACCGATCAATGTTTCTCCATCTCATTCTTTCTCCTCCCATCATTCTCTTTCTCCCCCTTTCTCTCTCTCTCAATCAATAAAAACACATTCTCAGGTGAGAATTAAGAATAAAAGAATATGTTGAGGATGGGTGAAGTCTTAACTAACCAACATAATATAGAACCATAATAATAAATGAACCAAATAAAATGATTATGGTTACTTTCAGACTAACACTTAATCATTTTTGCATAGCAAAATTTTGATTTTTCCTAATAAGACAAAATCTGGATAAAGAAAATCCAAACTAAAACTCAGTAAATAAGTGCATGTGCATTCTGCATGAGGATAGTGAATGAAGTGAAACTGGTAGGTTTTAGGTTCTGTCACTTTCCATGTGCCTTTTAGAAGAGCAGTGTCTTCTAAAATGGCAACATAACAAGGAAGGAAAAGTAGAAAGCGAATATCCCTTAAAAGCCACAATGACAATCATTAGGAAGTAATGGGAGAAAGATGAGCACCCGGTCACAAACTGAAGGCCCAAACCAAGTGGCAAAGAACCAGAGAGAGGGGCAGAGGGAAGGAAATGTGTCAGGGCTGGGGTAGCATGACACAACAGTGGTTAAAGGAACCTTGAAAGTATTTCAATGATAAAGAAACCAAGGTCTAGAGGTAGTGCACAATCCCTCCAAAGTCGTTTGAGGCCAAGAAGACAAGAACACATAAAATATAAGTACCATGAAAAACATGAAACACCTCCCAACATGCCTTCCAACAGGGCTGGTGTTCCATGACAAGAACAGCTACCCATCTGCACTCTCTGGGCAAAGAAGCAACAGAAGTGCCACAGAAAAGGGCCGGTGGATAATCAGGGAGTCGGGTTCTCTCCGTGGCTAGTTACTAGGTGCTGCAGGACTGGGATACTGTCGCTCAGTGCCTCACTGCTTGTCCACCCACTTCCCAAGTCCAAATGCCTCACAGGTCCCAGTCTTCTCAGTCTGCCCTGCAAGTGGTTTCTTTCCTGTTCTGTTTGCCTCTTCTACAGCGCCCCCCCCCCTTAGATGCTCTGTGATGCTGTCTTGTTCACTCATTTAACATCATTTCCTCAAATTGCACAGAGTTTCAGCTACTTTTAATCTACTCCTGTCTTTTTTTTCTGTCACCGTCACTTATGTTAGTTTTCCCTTTATTACAGAAATTAAGCGTTCTGTGGATGAAACCATTTCCCTATCACATTTCAAGGAGTTTCTGTTCACGGCTCTGTATTTTTTTTACTTCTCTACAGAACTATTAGACATTTTCTTGGATTCCTGTCATGGTACTCTACATTTCTAACTTACAGTAACCTGTTCTCAAGTCTTATGTTAAGTAGATATTAAGTCCATTGAAGACAGTGACTGGACCTGATTTCTCTGTGGATATGGCCAATACTTAAAATACAAAAACAAACAAACAAACAAGTTTGATGAATGAAAATATGCTAGCTAGATGATGACAATAGCTCAGAATAATCCATGAGGCAGGTAATATCATCTCCATTTTACAGAATAAATGCAGATCAGAAAAGTTAAGAAACTTGCTGAAGATTCCCTGTCTACTGAAGTGGCAGTGCCTGAAATTTGAACCTAGTTCTTGATCACTCTGCTGCTGGCTTCACCACAAAAACCAAGAGAGCAATAACTTAAACCACTAGAAACTGAAATTCCACAGACTAAAACAAGCCAGTCCTATCTTCCCTGTGGCACTGTTTGGGGCACAACATTGTCCAACGCTAATTTTAATTCACTATTCTTACTAAGTTTCTTCCCTCTGGTCTTCTACAGGAACTCTACATGCTCTTCTTTCAGTGATCACAAGCTTTTTATGTTTCACTCTCCTGGCTTAAACGCTCAGATTCAGTTTCCTTTCTTTAAGTAAAAAGGTGGACAAAAGTAGGCTTAGAGATGTGAGTATTTGAAACAGAGAGTATAGTCTCCCCCTTGCTTTTAAGCTTTCTGAGCAGATCTACCCTCAGCAAATTCTGGAAGCTGTACCTCAGACTGTGACCTGGATGGGCTCCCCAGTTAAGTCTTGATTCCTTAACCATGTAATGTTCACTGTTCCTGAAAAATGAAGACAGTTGTTTTCATTATGATTATAGCCTAACCAAACTCCAGTCGCTTTTTTAAAAAAATTATTATTGTATTTTTATTAACATTTCGCTCACTTATACTCCCTTCCTGCCACAGTTTCAACACTGTTGTCCATGTCCATGAGTACTTTTTCCTTGATCTCTCCATCCCCTAAACACCCTTCACCATAGCTGTCATGCTGCTCTGTACCTATGAGTCAGTCTCTATTTTCCTTGTTAGTTCAGTTTGTTCATTAGATTCCACATGTGAATGCAATCATATGGTATTTGTCTTTCTCTGACTGGCTTATTTCACTTAGCATAATGTTCTCTAGGTTCATCCATGCTGTCACAAGAAATAAAATTTTCTTCCTCTTTATAGCCAAGTAGTATTCCATTGTATAAAGTTTCCATAGTTGTTTTATGTACTCAGGCATTGATGGATACTTGGGTTGTTATCATATCTTGGCAACTGTAAATAATGCTGCAATGAACATAGGGGTGCTTACGTTCTTTTCAATTAGTGTTTTGGGTTCCTTTGGATATATCCCCAGAAGTGGGACTGCTGGGTCAAAAGGCAAATCCATTTTTAATTTTTTGAGGTATCTCCCTACTGCTTTCCACAGTGGTTGTACCAATCTGCATTTACACCAAAAGTACAAAGGAGTTGCCTTCTCTCAACCTCCTCACCAGCACTTGTTGTTTGTTGACTTATGATGATAGTCATAATAACAGGTGAGAGGTGATATCTCACAGTCTTTAATTTGCATAATCCTATAATTAATGATGTTGAGTAACTTTTCATATATCTATTGGCTATTTGTATGTCCTCTTTGGAGAAGTGTATATTCAGTTCCTTTACCTATTTTTTAATTGGGTTGTTTATTTTTTGGTGTTGTTTGGTAAGTTCTTTATATATTTCGGATATCAACCCCTTATCAGATATATCTGCAAAAATGTTCTCCCATTCTATGGGTTGTCTTTTATTTGGCTGATTGTTTCCTTTGATGTGCAAAAACATTTTAGTTTGATGTAGTCCCATTTGTTTATTTTTTCTTTTGTTTCCATTGCCTGAGAGATATATCTGATAAAATATTGCTACAAGCAATATCAGAGATTTTACTGCCTATGTTTTCTTCTATGATTTTTATGGTTTCAGGTCTAATATTTAAGTTTTAATCCATTATGAATTTTTTCTTTTGTGTGATGTAAAAGGTGGTCTATTTTCATTTTTCTGCAGGTATCTGTCCAATTTTCCCAACACCATTTATTGAATGAACTGTCTTTAGCCCATTGTATGTGCTTGCTTACTTTGTCAAATATTAATTGGCTATAAAGGTGTGGGTTTATTTCTGGGTTTTCTATTTCGTTCCATTGGTCTATGTGCCTGCTTTTTATGCCAGTACCATGCTGCTTTGATTACTATGGCTTTATTTCTCAGGATCACTGTTGCTATCTGGCATCTTTTGTGGTTCCATGTAAAATTTTGAAATATTTGTTTTAGTTCTGTGAACTATGTCATTGGAATCTTGATAGGAATTGCATTGAATGTATAGATTGCTTTGGGTAGCATGGACATTTTAATTATGTTATTCTTCCTATCGATGAACACTGTATGTGCTTTCACTTATTTGTATCTCCTTCAATTTCTTTCTTTGGTGTCATGTATGTTCTGAGTACAGGTCTTTTACATCCTTGGTAATATTTATTCCTAGATATTTTATTCTTTTTGAAGCAATTGTGAATGGGCTTGTTTTCTTAACTTTCCTTTCTGTTAATTCATTATTGGCATATAAAAATTCCACTGATTTCTGGGTGTTAATTTTGTATTTTAATATATTCTATTGATTATGCTATTACAATTGTCCCAATTTTCCCCCTTTGCCCTCCTCAACCTGGTAATCCCCATTTCCTCTGGCAATTCTGCCTCCTTAGTTCATGTCCACAGGTCATGCACGTAAGATCTTTGGCTACTCCATTTCCTATGCTGTTCTTATTCTTCTGTCTAATCTGTACCTACCAATTAGTACTTCATAATCTTTGGACCTATTCTTCCATCCTTCCCTTTTCCCTCTCAAATGATAATCTTCTTTTAATCACCATATCTATGATTGTTTCTGTTATGCTTGTTTGCTTAGTTTGTTTTTTATATTCAATTGTTGGTATTTGTAAATTGCCATTTTAATGTTCATAGTTTTGATGGTCTTCTTTTTCTTAATGAGTTTCTATAACATTTCATCAAATAAGGGCTTGGGAC